>ML119844.1:0-73102 GCA_003788565.2 Ascobolus immersus RN42 | reverse complement strand
TCAAGAGGTTGTCAGGTACCATTCCGGGACTCTCCTATACCCAGCTCGACACATTGCCTGCGGTTACTCGCAAGATGAGGAAGGATGCAAGGAAGGAGAATGGACTCGATCTCGATGACGAACCCAACACTGGTACTGGAGGAGGACGATCCTCGGCCACTCCTGGCCGCACTCCTGGCCGCACTTCTGGCCGCAAGACCCGCGCTCCTGCCCGCAAGGCCGCCGCTCCTGCGAAACAGAAGTTGACTGCCGCACAGAAGGAAGCTGCGAAAGCGGCGAAGGAAGAGGCGGATAGGCAGAAGAAGGAGGCGGACAAGAAGAGGAAGGAGGAGGAGAAAAAGAGGAAGGAGGAGGAGAAGGAGGCCGAGAAGGCTCGCAAGGCAGAGCTCAAGGAGCTTCAGAAGCAAGCGAACAAGGCCGAGAAAGAGGCGGAGAAGCGGAGGCTCCTTCAAGAGAAGGCAGATGCAGATGCGAAGGAACTAAAAGCGAGGATTGAAGCTTTGAAAAATGCCACTCCGAAAAAGTAGTGGTAAGTACCTCTCGTTCTAATCCCTTGTATTCTCAAGCATGTGCTGACCAGTAGTAGCCGACCTCTTGTTTAGCCAGATCTTGTTTTCTTTTTCTCCCTTTCCTTGCTTTGTTTGGTACTGGATATTTATACCAACTACCCCCTCGAGTGGTTTCCTCCCGGCGAATGGCAGTCAAGTATGTGTTAGAGAGGAGAAGTGCCAGATTTCGCGTCCTGGCCTCGACTCATTGAGTTGAGTGATGTAAGCTTGGACATATCCTATCTACTTGCAGTTTTGACTTTCTTTTCTGTTGGTGGTGTATCTTATGGGGGCTTTCCGCCGGTACTTGGGTTCTTATTTGGGGTTAGAGCTTTCTTTTTTTGTCTTTGACATGTTATTCCGGTTTCTTAGGACTTTTCACGGGTTTTTTTATGCTTTTTTGTGGTGTATCTTATGGGGGCTTTCTGCCGGTACTTGGGTTCTTATTTGGGGTTTAGAGCTTTCATTGGGCCTTTTCTCCGGTATTCTTTGGGTTTTAGCTTGTTTTATATGCTACATCGTGGTGCTTCTTGTCGTCTTCGCAGTTATTTTATACCTTTGTAGTCAACAGGCCGTCGCTGGTAGTAGCTCGGTCTTATTCCCTGATTTATAATAGATGTCTATCCAGTATACTCGAGAGCTGTACTGAGTGTACTGATAATCATTTTGTACTTCGGTCTTGAGAGTTTGGCGGTAAAGAAAAAGCAGCACCCAATCACCGGTCGCCGGTAGCTGCAAGTGCTCCTTCGTGCGCTAGCTCTCATGCAAGAAATAAACCGCTAGTCCAGAATTCAATCTTTCCTGCAGTGATTCTGACCAACCTGTGCCGGCCGTTGGTGGGAAGCAGTCGGGTGCCTTTGGGCGGCTCGGATCTCATTAAGATCTTAATCCTGGCCCTGGGCCGATCTCGTTTTTGCTGTTGATTCTAAGTAGCCTAGCTGTTTTGGAGCAGTTACTGTCAAATAACAGCTGTTCTGCAACACCAACTGTCAAATAACAACTGCGTATTACAGCGAGTTTTGTCAATTAACAGTTGGTGTTCCTGAACAGTTTTTGGTGTTCCGTGACAGCATGTGCCGTTCCTGATGAAGTCACAACTGAATCACATGTTCCAAAAAGAGAACAACATACTACGACGTACGTATGCAAGCGGCGTCGAGCAGATCGGTACGAGTACTCTCTTTCAGAACCATGGGAACCAATCAAAGCAACATTTGCTACGCTACGTACGTATATATTAAGTACCTAACGGGGAAGCAGTCCGCTCCGATGGAACCAAACAGTATCGTACGGGTTTCAAAACAGGAATTTGAAAGCTAAAGGGAAGGCGACGAGTACAATAAAGAGCAGATTGAGAAGGTTCTACGTAAGTAGTAACTACAACGAGAAAGCAATACGTCCTGGGAGTAAACAATACCGTACCGCGATACTAAGAAAGGCGCATGAGTAAATATATGGAGGCTATTTCCAATACGTATCTATTAATGAGAAAGAACCCGGTGCTACGACTATGCAAACAGTACTAGGATTGGTAGCTGAAGGAGTAGGACGAGATCGACTGATTGCACGATGCGCTCAGGCTCTTGAGTACAATGGCGAAAAAACAATTGTACAAGTGCCACGATTGAATGGTACGTATCCACAATAGCAAAGAGGCAGAATTGATCGAACAGTATGAATTGTAGTCGCAGATACTTTGAAGGAGCACGAGAAGAACAACGCCAAGAGCTTCACTACGAATCACTCTCCAACGGGGAAGAAACCCGGCCCACGCTAGTAGGACAAGCGATAGTAACGGACCGGGACAACCGCTGTACGAGAAAACCGAGTGCTCACCTTAACGGATCCACGACATTGAAGAATGCAGAACGATACTCTCCATGGAGCTAGCATGCGCAAATCTTGGAAGAAGTTGGTGCACGAGAAAAGCCACTGATTCAATTGAACCTCAACAACGTATATCCAACAGGGAAGAAACCGGAACTACGAGTGAAGAGTGCCAGTTACTGCGTGCTAGAAAAGCAAAGCCCACGAGAAAAGAGACCCACGAGAAAACCAACTAGCCAAACCACTCAGATCGATCAGAGCTCGAGCTCAACATTCCCAACGCATCCAGAATTAAGAGAAGGGGGAAAATCCCGTACGAAGACCATGCAAGCAATACTGCCAGTGTACACAGTAAGCTAAGTGGAAAGGAGAGAGACACGAGTAGAACCAACGAGCCAATGTTCATTATATATAACCATCCGGAACCACAAGCAACCCTTTCATCTCTTACGAGCTAGAAACTGAGCTCTAAGAGGCCACGAGAAAACCATCCGACTCAACATTCAAAAAGAAGAAGACGGGAGAAACACGATCGAACAGTGCTGTACTTGTACTGGTGGCTTACAAAGAAAGGAGAAAACAAGCCAGCTACGCTCGACATTCACTACTACCGATCAAATCGTACGATACTGTACTTCAGGCAGCAGCAAAAAGAAGACTTACGCTCCGTTCGCCCTCACGTACACTCAGTTGAGCACTCCAACGATACGCAAGAGAAACCTATGGCCCTAGTAAGCAAGCCTCAATACATCATAGGTAACCCCTACAGGTTTCCCCATAGCATTTCTCATGATGTTTGAAGGATTGATAAATCATTAAATAGTTTGAAGGTTTCAAAGGATTGTGATATTTCCAATGCTTTGGTGTTTTTAATCATTTCACTATTTCATACTCTAGTTGAGCCCTTGGCACCCACTTCCACACTATCCCCCCGGAGATCTATCATCATGATGCAATATTTAGCTCAGAATTGTGACTTCAGAATTTTTGAGGTGGCAGCGCAGAGGGGATACCAACACTCTTATATGTTATTCGGGGTTGCCAATTCTCCGCTCCACGCCGTCATAGCGACATCATTAACTTGCTCACTGAGGGAGAAAGCAGCACTGGGCATGCCGACATCATTACTGACCGTATGTCCGCCTAACCCAGGTCCCTCACAAAACCATACGGTGCTGGCTATGATCCTGTAGGCCGCAAAATTTTAAATTGCGAAACATGGCCAAGCACGAGTATCAACATAAGTATCACTGCTACTAGATGTCGTACGTACAACAGCGTCCTACGTATTTCTACAACGGGGAAGCAGTCCACCCTGGGACTAAACAGTACTATACGGGGTACGAAGCATGAAGTGGAAGAAAGGGCCACGAGTACTTAACTTAGAATAGACGGAGATAAGAACTACTACGTAACCACAACGAGGACAATACCCATTCTAGGCCTAAATAATACTGTACGAACCGGCTGAAATAATGATGCACGAGTAATCGACCTCGACTACTAGAATTAAAAAGTTTAACTGCTATTTAGGTGGACGTGTATTGTGAATGTTAAACAGCACCGTACTGCACGAAAGCGCTGAAGGAGTACCAGTAGAACCGACTTGTCAAAATTTACTAAGTACATGTATCAAGATCGAACGGGAAAGAATCTGCTAGTGCCAATGGGACCATATTTTACTGTACTGAGAGCTGGCAATGGAAATCTTTCATGAGCACGAGGAAACGAACAATTCTGTCATCCCCTAAGTACGAAGGTATCCGCACAGGTCATGGCCAAAGTTTGGTGGTTCAACGCCGATCTCTCGCCAAATTTTGGCCATGACCCATGCAGACACCTTCGTACACTACTCAAGTATTCACAATCATATGGCGAAGAAGAGAATTACCATCATGATTGCATCCACAATTGCGAAGAGACAAGAGCTACGATCGAACGGTACGGTACTGGACGACTGTCTTAAAGAAGCACGAGAAAATCTACACCGCAAATTTCACTACGTATATTTATCCAAGGGGAAGAAACCGGAACGTTCGCGTTCGAACCACTTAGTAAGTAGCAAACGGTACGATTTTACTGGGACCTTACGAAGGAAGGAGTACGAGAAAACCAACCAACTCAACATTCAGTACGTACGTATACAGAATGGCAAAGAAACCAGAGCTAGGAACGAATACAGTGGTGTCGTACAAATAGCTTACGAACTTGAGGAAGAAACACAAGAGAACCGAGCGGCTTCTTCCAACATTGCCTACGCGGCTGCCAAAAGTGTGGAGAAACCAGATCCCACGAGCGTATAGTACTGCAATGAAAGCTTGACGCAGTGTTCAAGTTCTTGAAAAATCACGAGAATACCAAGTGACTGAACTTTCGTACTATCCACAACGGTACAGAAACCAAGACAGTACCACGAGCGAACAGTACGTACTTCAGGCAGCTAAAAGAGGACAGATCATGAGTAAGGCCTCCAAATTATACAGTACGTAATGCCTATGAGATCCTCCCTTTTTGCTTCGTCCATCCTCATCTACACTCAGTTGAGCACTCCAACAACACGCAAAAGAGAACTCGAAACCCAAACCACAGCTAGATACGTCCTGTAGGAAGAGAAGCAAGGCTCAGTACGGGAACTATCAACATAAGTATCACTACTTGGCTTCATACAATGGGGAAACAGTTCAATCTACGTATTTCTACAACGGGGAAGCAGCCCGGTGCCTTGGGACCAAATAGAACCGTGAGCAAGCACGAGAAAACCAACGAACTTGACCATCTATCTCTACGTATTCACAACGGGGAAGAAAGCAGAACCAGCTGCCAGGAACAAATGATTATGTACGGGAACCTAGAAACTTGGAAAGGAAGGCCGGGCACGAGTAAGGCAATCAAAGAACACAGCGTACAAGACACGGATGCACCATTCGTCTGTCCGTACGTAAATTTATGCAAACATGCAAGTGGAAAGACAAAGATCGGATATAGGAGTATTTCTTCTGAGACCAAGAGGTACATGTTGACACGAAAGGCATCTACAACAAGAAGGACTTAGACAAGCAACCTGCGCAGCCTGCCATGTGATAGAACAATACCTCACGGTAAGCTACTAAGCTTTGCAGAGGACGGAACACGAGGAATACTAGTACTACCAAGCAAACCGATATCTATTATGTATCTCCAACGGGGAGGAAACGAGACGTCTACGACATACACTGGCAGTATAGGGTCAGATACAACTGCACTGCCATACTAGTACCGGAAAAACAAAAGGCTCACGGCATGATTACGACGAGAAGGTAGCTTGCGGTGGATTATATATAGATACGTTCAATTCGAATCAACACTCAAGAACATCCCGATCCAGCGTTACGACTAGTAGTGCGCAAGAGAACTCTATGATCCAAAGTACATCAGTATACGTCCTAGAGGGAGCAAATCGCCGCGGCCCAGTACGAGTACTATCGGATTGCTGAACTACTACAAACGTTCACCAGAGTGGATATGCACATTCTGACCATGGGTAAAAAGACCAGACCCGTCCTTCTCAGAAACCAATTAAAGTTCTCGAGCTTACATTCGGATATCCAGATTTAAAAGAGAAACTACGCATATAAGTACTTAACTTGAGCGCATATAAATAAATACCAAATACGAATCCTAAAATACGACAATCGAGTGCAATCCCTAGGCCCTTTACGAGATATTTCGCACCGTGGACAGTATACTTACGTACGTACAGTAGTGTTCGATCTTGGCTCTCGTTCCTTTCTTACTTACTTCAGTAAGTACATATTGCACACACCTCTCGTACCAGTCTCTACCTCTCGGCATCTTAAGGAATACTCGTATTCAAGTTCCAGATTATGATCCTTTAACTTCCATGCTTGGATGCTTGAACATGGCATTAGCTGCAGCGGATATTTCTCTCGTATTTGAGCCTGTACATGGAAGTTTGTGTTTTTGCGCGTAGTAATACAGATATCCTTATTGACAAACTGCTCATTTGGTCCTTTCTGAGTCGTGGCTTGAACAGCCTGGTGCTGTGACGTCAATGCTTAAGTACTTAGTAGACGCCAATTTCGTGCAAGTTGGCTGCTAGCATCCCCGTTGTAAGTAGGTCTTCTCGGCTTTTTTCTCGTGTTGGGTCCTATTTCTGAGTGCTGAATTGATGTGATGTGTGTGCTTTTTGCGCGATATCATCCTGTGCTTACTTACTCCTTGGAGAGATACTGTCCTACCTTGTGCACTCTGCTTCTTACATTGTCGTACTGAGAGAGCATCGTACAAAGGGATCGTTTGGTTTCTGGAGAATTCGAAAAGAATCATGATGTAAAGGAAATTCTTGCGCGCCTCGATTTAGTCCGTACAGTGTACCAGAGTAGTCTTTTGAAGTACATATGCTGACTGTGTCGTGGGATGATGCTATACGGCCTCATGTAGGTTGATTTGGCAGAACTCTTCTCCGAGTCGGTCAGTGAAGCGGCAGCGTAGTCTACTTTGAATCAGTACGTCACAGAACAGAAGGCCCACAAGAAATATCCGCATGACCAACATCTACTACTTAGGACATATCTCCAGCGGGAAGAAACGATACGTCTAGGACATACATGAGGGTCAAATAGCACTGTAAAAGTAGTCGAATCCGCAAAAGAGAGAAGATATACACGAGAATTTTTGTACCAAAATCACATCCTGTGACTTGAGCTCGGAGAGGTCAGTAATGCAACGAGTACTTTCGTACGTACACTCAAGAGCACACCAGCGATAGCAAGAGAACTAACATCCAAAACCACAACAATCCATGTCCCGGATGGCGCCAAACACGGTCCAGTACAAGTACAACAGCTCTACCACGCGTACGCCACTTCAATTCATGAAGCAAAGGTAGCAACCAGAGTCCGAAACACGAAAGTTCCGGACATGAGTATCAAGACTTGACTCATCCTTCTCAGGGTCCAATTAAATTACACTCGTTCTCACAAACGCATGTTACGCCGCATAGAAGTACTGACAAACATCACGTACGAGATCAAAGACATGAAATTTGAATGCAAGTGCTGTCCGATGTGCTTGGCACGGATTGCTAGAAATCAGAAATCAGATTGGTAGTAGGCTTGTGCTGACCTATATGTATGAGATCAGAATGCATGAGATCATCTTACGACACAGTAAGGATAAGAACAAATGAGAAGTATGGTACACTGTACGAACTAAACTGAAAATGACAAAGATGGCTTATGAAAAGTAAATGCAACATGCTGGAATACGGGGATGAATCGATTATAGAACAGCCCAAAGCGTCAAAATTTGCAGATCACCTTAGCTATGAGACAAGAAGAGGCGATTCATGTGACGTGTTGTCAGGAGAAGTACTAAGTACATAGAATGAGATCGTCAAATACTACGAAGTACAGTAAATTTGCTGAGCTATATATCAAAGTCTAACGATGCCCAGGTGCATTTGCATACAGCCACCCACTGTAACTCTATCGAGTGATATGTTAAGTAACATACTTTGTACTTACACAAGAGTGTAAAGAGCGGCGGCCTACGGCCGCCGCCCGTGTCTAGCTTCAAATATTAATATTAACTACCTAGGTATCTGCAACTTAAGGCTATCTATTAAGGCTCAGGGATTTTCAGAGGACGCTCGGTCACTGCGCTCGCTGCGCTCGCTCCACTCCCTCGCTGGGGGTTTACCCTTGTGCCGTTTGGAGGTGCTATTTTTCAGGTATCCTTGAAAGGTGCCAGTCCATTCGAAGGTGCCATCTGGCGGTGCTATTCAGCGGCATTCATCAAAGATGCTGTGCAATTCAGAGGTGACATTCGGAGGTGGCATCTGGTGGTCCGTTCAGCGGTTCATTTGGAGGTGACATTCGGAAGTGGCGCCCTTCAAGCAGAAATGACATTTGGAAATGTATTTCAGAGCTACAATTTGTTCTCGCTCACTGGCATGTTCTTCGATCCTGTCTTTTGATCTCAACTGAATGTTTGACAGGCTCCTTCCAGCAATTGTTTTCTCAATTCGGGCTTCTTGCCCGCCATTTTCTCTCGCCCATCTGGCTCTCAGTCCCGCCTCCTTGAGCTTCTCACCTATTTTCGCTTCTCGCCCATCTGCCACTTCCGGATTTTCGACCTTCTTATCTGTCTTTTATTCCTGACTTTTCAAGCTTCTCGCATATCGCTTCGAATTCTGTTCAAAGGAGTTGTTCAGACGGACTTTCCGCCAAATTTGGTGGGGTGTCACATGATTTTATTACTGGGCTAAGTTCGCCTGCCGCTTATCCAGCTACTCCTTCAAAGATTGGTGGGAAGCCAAGGTGACGACGCCATTTCACGGTCGGAAAGGGTAAACCGGCAGGTGATTACGTAAGTATTCGCTATTCACTTAAGTAGTAGATAGCAAGAGCTCGGACCATACTGAGCGCCCAACTTTAGCATGGCCAAGCAATCGGGTGATGTCGTCACTGTCCCTGCGTCAAGCTAGCGGCTGGTGGGGGTTTTCCGCCTTCTAGACCCTTCTCTTTTTTCAACCTCACAAACTGTCACCACTTCCTCGAACAACTTCACCAATGTCGACGATGATGGCGTTCAATCGCTATCTCTGCACTGTTGCCAAATCCCCACCTCTCCTCCCGACTATGGCGCTTACCGTCCGGCGTGCCCCCGAGAACCGTAGTGGGATGGGCGGATCGTTGTCTCGTTCTTCGGAGGCCAATGGTCAGTTTGCCGGGGCTCGAGCCTTTAGCTGCACTGGGGCATTCCTGGTAACGACATCTTCCACCTCTCGTCAGTTTATGTCTGCTGATAGCGATTATGTATGCTAGTATCGCAGGATTAACCCTTTGCCGCCGTTCCAAACTCGCCCCGCGACTCACTCCGCCCGAATCCCTACCCACTCCGCCAACACCCTCCCTCATCCACACCCGCCTCGTATTTCTCCCGTATGCCTATCGTCTGATTGGCCCATCCCGGTCCAAACCACCTCACCTGTAAGTTCTGGGTTCTCGATTTCAACAAGGGCAATGACTGATGAATTGGCAGGACGACATCATCCAGAGACTGAGCGATGCCCTTTCGGTCGGTGATAAGCAGTCACTACTCAAATTCCTGATTGGAGCTTTTCCTGCGACCCGTATTCTTACTTGCGATGTTCCCACCTACAACCCACCTCTTTCGAAGAAGGAGTCGGATGAACGAGCCGCGACTACGGTCGAGTTCCTAGAGCTCAGGACGCAGGAGCTAGACGGAGCTAGCCTGGAGGTCATTCGCATGAAGAAGATCGTTCGAAGAGCCATATCTATGCTGATTCAGAATGGCATTTTGAGATGTGGTCAGTAACCAGCTATATCCATGCCTGGCCAATCATCATGCTACCAGTGCTTGTGTTCTCGTTGCTAACGATATGGCTCAACAGTTACACCCGAAGAATTCTTCGCAGCCCTTGGAGGTGACTTACCAACCGCTGCCGATCGTCCCTCTTGGCCCCCCTTGGTTGCTACAGGTTCCTCCCAAAAGTAAGTTCTCTTTACATCGTCTTTTGGATTGCGGCGCCCAAGATCCCTGTCTTTACAACTGTGTACGCAAGTTTAATCTTTTTAATCGAGCCCCTCTCTTCCCCGCGTCCCTCCCATGCACTCCTGTAGGATCTGTTATATATTGTAGCAGTCGTCTCTATATAAACGAAATTCTACCTTGGTAGCAGCAACCCAATCACAGTTGTGAACATGTGTCGCGGGATCACCATCTGTACCATTGCCATCCTTGAGGAGAACGTGGGAACCTCGAGTCGAACGAAAGATGGAATGCAGCTAACATGCAATTTAAAGTCATCTGGAGGCGCACAGATTTGTCGCTGATACCAACATCCTGTCTTACATCGTGAAGTATGGAGCAGCTCAATGCCATTTCCAGGGCCTTGGTCTCGAGAAGTTTTGTTTTGGCAACGGAGGTCTGCCCCTCTGGATTCCCCTTGCTGCGCTTAAGGAGTGCCGGGGCGGGACGGAGCAGATTCTGCCCCGTGAGCTGGACGAAGCGTACCATCCATCCGCAGTTTGGGAAGTTTACAAGAAGGTCATCCACACATTCGATCTCAATTTCAGGGAACAAGACCTCCCAGAACAAGGGAGAAGGTACGATATGAGCCGTCGATTGCTTACAAGGTGGATTTCATCACAAGTTGATCAAGGTGTGAGGGATAGGTGGAAGGATAAAAGAAGGAGCATGGGGAAGGATCTCGAGCTTGTCGTTCGGGCATCTACGGAGGGGTCGGTTTTTGTTACAAGCGATCATCCCTTCTGCTCGACTTGGTCTGTGCCGCTGAGAAGAATTCTTGGGGTGAAAATCGAGCATGTTCGACTCCTACCAAGGCGCGTCAAGGGTGAACGTCCGTCGGGAAGCGTTGGAGCGAAACCACCAAAGCAAGGCTAGCTGAGAAGATTCTGGGAATTGATGAGGATGATGGAGATGAGCATGAGGATGATTTAGCAGCATTAATGATTTTAGCAGATTATGTATCAGATACCATAGTTTTCTCATTAACGGATCCATAGTTTTTCTTCGTATCTGGGTAGGTTGTTCTGTAAGTAGTATCCGATCAAATTCTTATTGGGTACATTTCATCCGTACGAAACGTTTACTGGCGAGAGTCTGTTTTAAGTCCATGACAGAGCTCCTGGACCAGTCTGGATCAGTGCATAATGAGTCTGAAAGCGCAGCAATCCATCCTCACCTGGTCTGGGCGTTGAGAGGTTGCCGGCCTGTTCGCCAGCCCCCACTTGCCTTCTTTCTGCCTTCAAACTGGCAAACGAGATCTGAGATCGAGATTCACAATCTTCGAACCAAAACAACAAAACAACAAAACAAGTCCCCAAGTCACGTCCATCAGTACCGCCGAATTCCTTCGCCAGCGTCCGCCTCGATCAGCCCGTCTTGCACCTGCAATCCTCACTTTGCCTTCTTTCCTCGATCCATCCATCCTCACACATGCACAGCCGTTGGTCCTGCGTGCTTTCGCACACGACGCTTTCCTCGTTCACCTGCGAGATAGTCCCTTGTTTTCTTCGATTGGGAACAACTCTCGAAAACCACTACCGTCGTCACCTGCTTGTTTCTCGTACATTCAGCTAGATGGACGTCGACTATCCAACAAGACCCATCACCAGACACTACTCGCATTCGATCACGATCGCACAGGTGCAGCTCAACTAGCCCACGTCTCTCTCCCGGATCTTCGCTTGCACATACGACATGAACATCCCACAGACTGCGGTTCGAATACCTCTCAGAGCTTGAGACTTCGGGCTCTTCTGGCAGAGTAGCTGCTGTTGCTTTATCTCGTTTCGTATGTCGCCCATGACTGCTCACTCCGTTGAAATCTTACCCTGAACCTCGATGGGCGCCTCCCGTTTGCAGCATGCCTTCTCACCACCCTTTCTTTCCTCATGGTCCCATGCCAGCTACCCGGTTGTTCTTCGCAAGCAGTTCGCATCTAACTAACTGTGGGAACCTCAAGGTATTCTATCGAGAGCATCATTTTCCCCACTACGAGAGTTCCAGACTGTTCAAGACAACTCAATATCGTAGCAATCGCGAACTCCCTCAACTCCCCAGCTCCTTGTCAGATATGGTCCGCAGTTTCAAAATGCAAGAACCGAAATCAGAAAGTTATCGCCGTCGGCAGTTACAGCGAGAAGACGGCTCCTTCGTGCGTCACCTTCCGCTTTCATCGACATAGACGACACACCATCCAAACAGTTAGTTTGAATTGTTCAACCGCGAGGATGAGGCCGGTGATGGCTTGCCATGGTTTCAAATCAGACTGGCTTTTCTCACCTCTTTCCTGTCTCAAAAGCTGACCATGCTGGATGGTCCTTGTCCCTCTGGATTTGGAGTCTCTTTTGGAACCCATGCTGACATTTGACCTCGTTCTCGTGAGCGTGGAGTGAGGAAACAATTGACATCATTTAGTGCATCAGCCTTCGAACTCGAGTCCGACGTCCTATGGAGCTGTCAGGCAGCTGCACCTTTACATCCAGCGCTTAAATCGCCATCCCCGGATACCTCATCTACTTCCCCGTCGAAAAATGAGCCACACAGGCGCCATTCAGCACAACAATGGTTCCTCGAATGCCAGATTGGACCTGACTCTTTTGACGATAGGGATATCGAAGCAGCGACACTGGTGAATGTAGGCGAGCAACTCTGGCATCGGGTAACTGGTAGGCTTTCCCCGACAAATACGGTATCATCCACTGACTAAATTATAACGTTAGGTACTTCTGTGCTTTGTAGATGCTTTGTGGATGTTTGTGTGCCTGGTTGGCATTTGCGAACTTTCAAGACGGCCGGATGAATGAAGGATTGAGCACTTCAACACAATCGACACCAAATGAGAATCCAACCCAAGATGGTGAGCAGATTGTGCCAACGAGCTATGTTCGTGGCAGTCTTTGAAGCTCTGTACGCTTCTTGACCTTCGAGAACGTACTTCAACTGCAGCACTTACTTTAAAAGGCCGGACCAGCGTAACATGGAAACCCATATTCGCAAAGCATCCGTCGCGCGACTTCATTCAGCACCAGCTTCCTACATAGTGCACGATTTCTGCTCGTGACGGACAATTTGGACCTTCTACATCCTCTTTAGCGGCAATTCAACATGCAGCCACGCCACACAATCCAGGCACTTTCGGTTGCCCTGATCCTCCTTTCGTACTCGGTTCTTACTGTTAGTATCTCGATTCCCGAACCTGTGCCGGCGGTCAACGGACCAGCTATCTACCAGCTTGTCTCGAACACTCCAACAGACAACAACGCATGCCGGAAAGCTTTCGATCTCAATGAGTATGAATTCGATAGCGTCTATACCGATACTACCAGTGAAGAACAGATTCGCAAAACACTCGACATCCTCCGGAAGAGCTGCAAACTGGAACCAGTTAAAGAAAGTCTTGCCGCCCTAGCAGCGCAGCCCGACGGGCGGGGATTCTATCGCGACTTCAACACGAAAAGCTGGCCAGACTACACGGAGCGCTATGATGCCTCTTGGAGTAGTAGGCCTACGAGGCTGAGAAAATGGGAGTACCCGATTTACGTCGAAGTCATTTGCAACACCTCAGGTGGCTCACCTCCCACTAAAGATGTCGAAGCTATGGGAACTAAGGTTACTGCGAGAGGAAAGTGCAAGCCTTTCGACTTGTACAAGGCATGCAGTATCAACATCGAGATCGGCGAGGCCAAAAGTTCCAATTGTCCAGCTTCAAAGATTTTGGAGGAAACGCCAGATAATGGGAAATTCAAGAGCTTCGAATCGGATGGGAATGACACTTTGTTTACAACGGCAGCGAAACGGCTTTCGCCAATCTATGGTGCAGATAACTGCTGGTTTAGGGAAAACGTACTGCCGGAGTTGATTGCTATGAAGTGTGAGAACGCTGGTAGGGTGGGAGGGATCGTACGTCTGGGTGTTTTGGTTGATAAAACTCGTTATGCGGATGAGGACGAGCATAGAGATAAATCTCCTAGTTGGAAACTCGTTTGGGTTATGGATGTCACTGTTCACAGATAAGTGCTGCAAGTAGTACCTCCTGTGTCCCCAAAGAGCTTCCTAAGCCTTAATTCATTGTGTCTTTTATCCCTTCAAGGCACTTCGGGTTGCTTTTCAATTTGTTTCCTTCTTACTTAGATTAATGTCGTTTTTTTGTATATGCATCGTTTTTTTTCTCGCTCCAGGCGCTCTTGCTTGCTTCGTTAATATTTTGTTTCTTGGAAGTAGTGACGAACTTTTCGACTAATTTCCCCATGCAGTTGAGTAAGGAGACAATGCGATAGGATTTGACCGCCGTATAGTCTGGCCATCGCTTCCTAGTCATTGTAAACCGATGACCGTTTCTCAAGCCGGCAATTCAAGATGGCAGAAACAGCGGCACGACGAATGGAAGGAGTATCCGAGATAACCAGGCCATTTTGAGGTCAAGATGACCAAGAGTGAAGGGACAACAACCCGGTTTCGTGTCAGTAAGATACAGCATTCTTTTCTGACCGGCTCATCTTGCAACCAAGTAGCCTTGAGATTGTATAATACAGAAGCTAACACGGATAGATCTTCCATTCCAATCCTTCCCTCATTCAAACCACTCTACGAGCCCTAGACACACTCGAAGAATCACTATCAGAGCTTTGCGACCTGTCACCATGTTGCTCCTCCGCCATAGCAGTGCTCCTTCGGTCGTCGTTCTTCTTCTGTCAGTCTCGACCTTTGCCATCGGAATGGCTCTCGATCCAAGAGCGAATAGTGGGGAAATAGTTTACCAACTCGTTGCGAAGGAAGGAAAAGACAAGCTGGCCTGTCGGGGGATTTTTGGAAAGGGTTGGATCGAAGAAGGCTTTGATTACGAAAGGGACTCGGCACAAAGGATTTCGAAACAACTTACATCGACGGTGGATAAGATTCGGAAAACGCGTAAGAGGCTCATTGAGGACTGCGAGATCCACGAGATCAGCAGAAGTCAAGCCGCCTACGCTGCGGAAGATAATCAGAATGGAAACTACCGCAGTTTTGACAAGAAGGCCTGGCCGGACTACTCCAGCGAAAGAACTGAAAGCCTCGCTTTAGGCATGTTTCCAGTTTACGTGGAAGTTATCTGCACTACCTCAGGCGCCTCGCCTTTTCAGGAGGATATCTCAGCTATGCAGGAAACGGTTAGGGAACCTGGGCGATGCACGCCATTCAATGTGAATGGCGATAAGTGCGTTCTTAATGTCGAGCATGGCACTGCCAAAAGCTCCCTATGCCCGACTCCGCCTTCTGCAAGATTGCAGGAGAAAATGGACAAGTGTCACAACAATCCTCGTTCTGGAACAGGATTCGACAAACCGGAGCAAAGAAAGAACACATGCAATACATTGTTCTCTTTTGCACAGGATATTTTAAGCCCTATTCACGGGGGGGGGAATTGTTGGTTCAGGGAGAACGTTCTTCCTTCAGTGGTCGCTGGGGCATGTCCGGAGGTCAATGGCAGATTTAGTGGGATTGTTCGGTTAAGCACTTTGGTCGATGAAGAACTCCTTCAATGCAACGGTCGCCCCGCATGTTTTAAAAACCAAAACTGGAAGGCGATTTGGGTCATGGATGTTAACATTCATACGTAGATTTGGGGTTTCATGAGCTGGACACCTGCTAGGCAGAAAGGTGGCCAGGGCTTCTGTTAACGTCCTTCTTTTTCTTTCCACGAGCCCAAGTAGCCCGCTGCTCCTTACTTGTATCCATGTTTAATCACTGGTACCTCTTACTTGTACATAATTTTCTCTTAGCTGTTTACTGTTTACATAGTTGGCCGTATCGTAGTAATACGTAAATTCTCATGACGAACGTAGCCTCCCAATCAAAAACAAAAAAAAAACTTGTTTATTTTGATAGGCTCCATATGCGCATTCCGGAATCGAGATGTTTCTACTTTCACAACAGACCGATGCATACTACTACAGTAGCATATATACTCCCTCACTACGTGAAAACGGACTCATTTTACAGTCTTTCGATGAAGGTATTTCTGTTAGATTGTAGTGGGGATTGGCTCGAAGCCTGAGAAAAGCTAGATACTACTCGAGTCATGAAATGAACTTGCTTCATATGATTATGCATGATAGATATTGCTGTTCAACGCCTTGGATTGGGATGTTACTCAATTCATCAGGCGTGTTAGAGTACATATTAGATCGTCAATTACTTCCAGTTCGTACGTATGGTCAACTTGGTTGAAGAAAGACCTCCAACAAGCTCCACGTTCTCGGGCATCTTGCCAAAAACGGAGTGCTTTTCACTCGTCAATGGAACTTCTATAAGAACTGACCATACAGCTACTTGCCTGTGTTCTGCCCAATCCAATCATCTCACTTCATCGATCAAATTTGACCTCTCACCGCCATCGACAACGAAGCCGAGCGCATATCCATTTTACACTTTTCACCATCCCGGATCGCGGATCCAACTTCTACTTCTAAGCCGCCCTATCCGTCAGAACTCATTACAATGCACATTCAGGTCCCCAATCAATACTCACAGCCATGCGCTTCTTTTCTTTTTCTCCTTCTTTCGATTACAAGCATCGCTTCATGCTCAACCATCCCACGACTTCATGCCAAGCGTGACGACACTGGTTTCTTCCACACCTACCAGCTAATCACAAAGGAGAACAGCGACCGGAAAAACTGCACAGAACTGTTCGAGGAGAAAACAATTAGAGGTTACGGCACTCAGGAGGTCAACGGATTGCTGGAGGGAGATGATCTGCAGCAGAAAGTCGAGCAGGTGCTTGCCGATATCGATAAGTATTGTGAGAAGAAGGAGTTCAGCACTCGAAAATCCCTTGCAGAGCTGGCTGCTTCCAAACCAGCAAACTACTTTGATGAATCCCGTCCTGAGTTCACTGAGTTTGGGTATGTTATCCCAGAGAGTAGGGAGAAGGGTAGCGAGATCTACATCGAGCTTATGTGCGAAACTTCCGGAGGCTCACCACCTACGAGGGATGCAAATGGGCTCAAAAGGTGGCACTCGAACCTTCATGCTCCGCAATGCGAGGATTTTGATGTTTTTGAGCAAAGTTGTCAACTTCAAAACCGGGTGGCAAAAGCTCACACTCATATCTGTCCAGCAGCAGGAAAGTATCAGAAGTACGAGACCAGTGACAAGACTCTGTTCAGTACTGCAGTGGATAAGCTGAAGGGTATTCTCGGAAAGGAATTCTGCTGGTATCGCAGATATGTTTTCGCTGCCTTGATCGCCAAGGAATGCAGCGCTGAGATGATCGGACCCGACGGCAAGAAGGTCGAGAGAGCTGGAGGCATAGTTCGATTTGCGGCATGGGTCAATCAGGCGGAAGGTTCTACGGACAAACCGAAATTCTCTCTGGTTTATGTGATTGATGGAAAGCTCTATAACAGCTGCGAAGACAAGGGCGGTTGTGAAAAGGAGTAATGAAGGAAGGTGGATTGAGAAGTGTACGTAAGTATCGATATGATTATTTCGGAGGTAGCGGATCGCCGAGTTGCAGTTCTCTTCTCAGGATTCTATGCTAACTGTATTCTCCTGTACATAATTTGTGGATATTATTTGTATGCTTGTTGGTCAATTTGGTTCTATTTCATCAGGTCATCGGGACAGGTATTAGTTGCATGTTGTATAGGAATGTAATGGTCAGCCAGAGCGCTCGAGCATTGGTTGAGTAGATGCTTCGCTTGGGGCCGCAGATTTTCTCCTGCAGTACTTGTACGTATCATACCAGCAGATCTGTAGGTCTGTTCACTCGTGCTTGCTTAAGTAGCTAAGTTCACTCTAGCTACTTAGTAGAACTTACTAGAAACTTACTTATGTAAGAGTAGGTATAATAACATCCTGCATACAGCTGCATCTGATTAGAGGAACGTTCGTACATTACGGTACAGAGTTAGGCTCGACATTTGTTTAAGCACGGCTGGCTTTGGAGAAGGATATGTCATAATACAAGAAATACTCACTTAATCAAGTACTTCTTACCTGGTACCTAACGTAGTTGAACACTTTTGGGGTTTCATGACACATGTACTTACGAAGGCTCTACTAGGACCATATGCTCGTCTCGAAAGAAAAGGCTCGTGCACGGACGATGTAGTAAATCGTGACGTCACGCCACTGAGGCGAAACGACTCAACAGCAAAGCTTTTATAAAGGCAGGCGGACCGGACCGACTTCTTTCTCGTCAATACTTAAGTATTCGACGCTTCATTTCTTCACTTCTCCGACCGCAACGTTATCCCATCGAAATATATAAGTACCTACCACGCATCACTTCGTCTGATTCTTGAGCTTTTGAACCAAAGCCAACCACATGTGCTAACTGAGCGACAGATAATCCTCCGGTCAATTCATTTACGCTACGCAAACCTACTTAACTTGATGTACAAGTACCCCGGTAATCTACTTAAGCCACGAAAGTAGTTCAAAATAGCGACCGGAAAAGCTTCTCTGTTCTCCATATCGCCAGCGGTCACACAGCCACAACAGCATGCTGCGTCGTATTCGTAATTCGCAAAGTACCCACCGCTCGGTCGCAAACAGCGAGTTCACCAGCACCCACAGTGGAATATGGTTTGTGGAAACAATGAAGCAGGAAAGCCATGATGGCCGGAGGCAGTACAGCCGCGACAACACCAGCTGTGGCTGACAAGTTGTCTTCAAGAGTCTTTGTCTAACATGCAGTGGCCTTGCCGCTCAACATGGCCGACCGCCTTTGAACCGTCACAGTCCAACGGTCCAACTCCAGTCAATTTGATTGATCAATTTACCATGTGGGAACTAGGCCCTATGTCTTAGTCAGGATTTCGTAAACAAAGATGCATACTGTGTTTAAAGACTGCTGGTTCCGCGCTGGTAGAAGGAGAAAGCTTGGCGGTTCATGTTGCACTTTTCGAAACAACCCAGTTACTCCTCCGATCCAAGATGCCTATAAGAACGGAGACACCGAGTTTCTATCGCACATTCTTGCCCCACCAGTTCAACCGGTCTGGACCATACTACGCCTTCATAAAAGCCAGGTATATTGCTTCTAGAACCCAATATTTTCTAACAAGGTTAACCTGACGCAACGACACTGGCAGATATCAAGTTCATAACCCTTCGCTTGGATCAAACAGCCTCTGAACATCTTTACTACCTGTTCCTGCCCTTACAAGCTGAGCTTTCCTTCGCGTCCTACCTCTCGAGATCTCGAATTTATTAGAAGGCAGCTTGACAGCTCGGACATCACAACCATGCCTCTAGCAATCCCCGGCATCTCGTTCAAGACTATTGCTATGGCCGCTGTCCTCTGGCTAGCAGTCACGGCCACACCTGATACCCCTCAGGATCCGAATGAAGCCAGCAGAACAGGGGACTATTTCAAAAGTTTTCAGCTAATAACAAGAGCGAATGCGCCTCGAAAATGCACAGAGCTTTTCGAGCACAAGACGATTCAGAGCTACGGGTCGCAAGCAGAGATTCAGAACTACGACACCAGGAATCTTGAGAGGCTGATCCGTAGGAAACCACTGACGGATATTGATACCATTTGCGATCTCAAAGAACTCAAGCTCAAGACGTCGATGAGCTTAGCTGAAGAGGCCTCTAAAGGAGCGAAGGAGTACTTTGATGAGAAGCAAAAGGAGTTTGGAGATATTGTACCCGAGACCAGGGGCAACAATGCCGAGATCTACATTGAGATCATGTGTGAGACCTCGAAGGCTTCACCGGTCTACTCAGATGTTAAGAAACTCAGAAGGAAGCAGAACCAGCGGAAAGACAGTGCAGGCCAATGCAAAGGGTTTCCGGTATACGACAGGAACCCGAGGCAGTGTAAGCGGATGAACAAGTCAGGAAATGCTCGCTCGCACATGTGCTCAGCACCGGAGAAGCCTCAGAAAGACGACAAGGACGACAGGAAGTTGTTCGAGATTGCTGAACAGAAGCTTGCAGGAATCCATCACGATGATTCCTGCTGGTATCGAGAGAATGTCCTCCCTGGGTTGCTTCTCAAGCATTGCACATCCACGATTGACGGGGAGGTCAGGGTGGGTGGGATTGTACGATTCGCGAGTTGGGTCAACCGAGCGGTCAACACCAATGATAACCCGAAATACTCGTTGATTTGGGTGCTGGATTTGAAGATTTTCAGTTGTGAGAGAGATCGTGATTGTTGAGAATGATGCGCAGTGAACTACTGGTGGATGTACGAGTACAAGATCATTTGTTTGAGGTACATATCCATGTACTTCGTATTTCTTTCTTTCCGTTTATCGCTTTCGATATCGTTTTATGATACAGGTTCTTCGGTAATTATTTGGATTATGATTGTTAATACACACAGTTACAAAACTTGAAAGCCTTCTTCTTCTATGATTTTGTACTTTGATCAGTCCCTATGCAAGGCGGATACTATTGTAATCGGATGCCAGGTATCAACGCTTCAGGCATGGAAAGCCCTAAAGTGTTGGACCTCCGTACTTCAGGATATGATCTCGATACCAACAAGACCGATTCCGACAGTTTCGGATACCGCTTACGGTACGTTAAACAGAACGCAAGATGTCGACATGCTTACCAGCTGGATGTTAAGGGACAAAATGGACAGTTTAGTTTTTGCTGTTCTTCGATTGGGGATCAACATGGACGGATGGACCTATATCAGAACTGTTATGTCTCACGGGAAGGCTGACAAACGAACCACTCCACGAAAAGCGCGAACTTTAGGGCGGGGTTCTTTCTCAACATGATCGAGACGGAACAGACAACGCCTACGCAGATTCATGATGAGATCACAACTGCCCTTCTGAACAGCCCAGCAATGATGAAGCATTCAACATGGTCGATTATGCAGAGACAACGCTTGACTCTAAGTATTACTGACGCGCTGCAGCTGTTCAGGCCCGGACCATCCTGGATATCCATATAAGGCGAGGGATACCTCTGTGATGGTATACTTAGAACACAACAAATTCAAGCATCATCCAGCAGCCGCAACCGCCGCGACATTCGACACAACCCTGACCATCGGAGTCCTTTAGCGATTTGTACGTACGCACCGAAACGATATCAGCAGCCGAAGATCATCAGAAACTTGAAGAAGATGGCACTTTCCTGCCACTACCTTTCATCCATAGCCGCTATTGTCGTTTTCTCCCTGTCATTTATCAACACGGCAGCTTCCAGTGCCCTCCCAAAGTTTCGATATTTTGAGAATGGAGAGCTTATCAGAGATCAAGGCGAAGACCATACTTTTTACCTCGACGACGGTAAGCGTACAGCTGAGGAGCGCAGCGATCTTCAGATTTGGCTACACAATCACTTGTGGGACGTGGAACAAAGTGGTGTAAAAATGACGAAACCAAGGGTTGTTGTCAGTAAAGGGGAGAAGCATTACCAGACATATCAACTGGTCACACGACCTGGCGCCTCACAGAACTGCACCCATTTTTTCGACGCCGACACCATAGCTGCCTACGGCAGGCAGAACGAGTTCCAGGGCCTCAGTGAGGAAATCCTAGGGGAGAAGGTGGAAAATATTGTGAAGGAAATTGATGGCGCCTGCGATCGCAGAGAGCTCACATTTGCTGGCGATATTAAGAGCTTAGCTGAGCTAGCATCGGACGGAAAGGAGTACTTCGATGAGAAGAAGGAAGAGTACCAAGGTGTCATACCGGAAACCAGAGAAAAAGGCACAACCAGAGAAAGCCAAACGGAGATTTACATAGAAATCATATGCGAGACCTCCGAAGCATCGCCTCTCGCTTCGGATGCGGAGAAACTCTACAAGACTCAGTTTCTGAAGAAAACCGAAACTTGCTGGCCATACCATCTCTACCGTCCAGATATGTGTGTGTTGGAAAATAAGGCTGGAAAGGCACGAGTTCAGATGTGCGCTGCTCCAATGAAGGCACAGAAATATGAAGCGGATGACAAGAGCATCATGTACCAGCATGCGGAGGAGGTACTGCAGGGTATCCACATGAACCAATGTTGGTATCGTCAGCATGTCCTACCCGCTCTTATCGTCAAGCACTGCAAGCATAGCTTTGCAAACGGTGACGAGAGAGTAGGAGGTAGGGTGCGGTTCGCAACATGGGTCAACCGGGCAGGTAATAATACAGCTGTGGAGCCCAAGTACTCACTGATCTGGGTGCTTGACCAAAAGCTTTACGATTGCTCATTAGAGGGAGATTGTTAGCTGAACGGGTGCCTAGTTTGACCATGATTTTCCAATTGCTGCCAGATTTCATTCATTAGATTTGTTTTGCATTGGTTTAGGATTCCAAATATCGTTGTACTGGTAGCAAGGTTCATATGGTCATCTTGGTCCTTTCTTTAGGTTGTTACTATCGTTGTTTTTTGGAGGATGTTCTAGAAGCGCTTTAGGTACTTAGTAGATAGACTTATGTCGGTAAAAAGGTGGTACATACAGTGCAGATTCAGTTCATATGCATATGTTAGAAGGCTTAAGGATACTCTACTTTGTTGTGCAAGTGCTCCGAAGACATACAATACTGGTAACTGTAGCTGGTTGCCAATTGACTGCCAGTGAATCGTATTTTATTAATATAGTACCGCGTACCATATGTACTCTAAGTAAGTAGGCTCAGCCTGTTTCGGCACATGGCTTACTTCCGGATTCCACATATAAGTACGTTCTCTCGTAGAGAACCGTTCTCTGCAGTTGTACGTGTACGATAAATATTATGAAAGTATGACAAGAAATATGATTCCTACCGTACCTGAGCAAGTACTGAAGCTACTCGAGCGCTCTCCACCACTCTTTGAGTACATCCTTGAGTACGGCTGTCCTTCTTATAATTAGCACTTGTACATACCCAGGAAGTACTAACTTTATATATTTTCAGAGTTGCGGATTTCGTCATTCGAGACGGTGAGGTTAATGAACCGTTACAACGGGCCGCATCCCGACTAGTGCATTACCAGGATGGCATGGATAAACGAGACACCTCAAGGGCAGAAACGAATGCACACTCTTCTAGAACTTTTCGGGAATCCAAGTACTTGATTGCAGAGAAGCAGTGACATGTGTGGAACTCCGTTGAGCATTCCCAAACATTATCGGAGGCTGGAGGTACTGTAATGCTTTGCAGAAGGACAAGAAGCGGAACCTATTGGAGGCCACTCTACAACTCTGAATCTGTGCTGACATATCCAGTGTCGCATCGTTGAATTCTGCAGATGATAATCGATATTGGCCGCTCCGGGGTTCACTGGTGCCTGAAAAGCTAACGGGATTTCGGTGGGGAAAGCTTTGGGCAGCCTGAGGTCATTCCTTCTGCCGGTGGTGTGGGTTGCTCCGAAGCGCAACGACGATCCCAGCATCCATGACCTACTACCACAGCAACAGGAAGCAAAACAGACGGTGCGATTGAAATTGGCCGACTTTTGATATACAGATGCGATGAGGTGGCTTTGGTATTGTTCTCGATTGATGCGTGTTTATCCAGTTGATGTTACCTATCAATTGAGCAGACTCGTTCTCGTACAAATGGATACTTGTATGCATATGATGGTTATTCGAATCTTCATGGGTAGCGAATATGACGCTAAAGCCACCATGTTAACGTCAACGGGAACCCCAGCTTTCCCCATGTGCAACCTTTCCACATTCAAACCGACGGGGCTAAACTTGCAAAATGCCACCATCTCCCACATGTTGCACCCGATGGAGTAATATAGCTAGGAACAAAGGCAAAGGACCCGGTAAATTACCAATCCGCATGGATCCCAGAAGGATCAAAGCATGCTCTGTTCCGAAGAGCCTTGAAGTCGTATGGCCATTGCGCAATATAAAAGCCAGGCTCCCTCCGTTCCTCTCTTTTCTTGTCTGTCTGCCTTGATTCAAAACCAGCCAGCACCTGAGTTGACCTATCGTTTCAATTCGTACAGTCCATAACCGCAAACATGGTCAAGATTCTCACTTCCTTCGCGGCCCTCTTGTCCGTCGCCTCGGTCACATCCGCGACTTTCCTCCCATTCTGGCCAACCTACAAGGGATGGAAGAACATTGATACTCTCTTTGTCTTGTGAGTCCACATCCGCAAGCCATTCAAATATCATCATTCTGACCTTTTCAGCGGCGATTCCTACACCCAGACCGGCTTCAACCTGACCAATGGGTCCCCTCTGCCATCCAAGTCCAACACCTTCGGCAACCCACCCTTCCCAGGCTGGACTTCCGCCAACGGTCCCAACTGGATTGGCTACCTCGCCACTTCCTACAACAAGACCCGCCAATCCGTCTGGAACCTTGCGTACGGCGGAGCCACCATTGACTCTGAGCTCGTCAAGCCATGGCGGGACGACGTCCTCTCGCTCAAGGACCAAGTCAACAACCTTTTCGTGCCATACCTCGCAAAGCCAACCGCTCCAGCAAACCTTAAGTGGAAGGCCGACAAGAGTTTGTTCCTCTTCTGGATCGGCATCAACGACATTGGAAACTCGTACTGGCTCGGAGATTTCGACAACTTCCACAAGAAGCTCCTCGATGAGTACTTTACTCTCGTCAACACTCTCTACAGCAAGGGTGCCAGAAACTTTGTCTTCTTGACCGTCCCACCAGTTGAGCGCTCGCCATTGATCCTCGGGCAGGGAGAGTGGTCCATTGAGAATGAGGGATTGGCTCTTGCCAGCTTCAACGCGAAACTCAACACCTATGTCAAGGAGTTCCAGAAGAAGAACCGTGCCGCCTGGACCAAGGTCTTTGACACCAAGCCTGTCTTTGACCAGATGCTTGACCAGCCAGCCAAGTATGGCTTCGGAAACGTTACCAGCTACTGCGATGACTACCAGAAGTAAGTTCAACTGTTCGGATGGTGCGAGGAGATATACTAACATATTGCGTAGCGGAACTCCTGCTTGGGATACATACTACGAGCAGTGCGCTATCCCAGTTGACCAGTACTTCTGGCTCAACTCCCTTCATCCTACCCACAAGGTCCATAAGGAGGTTGCCAAAAGATTGGCCCGTGTTTTGTAAATAGCTTCATGGAAGAGTTTCAGATGGTGAATCTGGTCGGTAGCGGAGGACTTGTATAACATGCATGCAAAGCAGTTGTATTTGTAAATAGTAATCAGAATATCTACCCAAATGTCAGCTTGTGTACAACCGTAAATTGGCCGGATAACGATACCTGAACTTTTTCTTCAAGCCGGTGACCCCCAACTCTTCACCTCATCATTGCAGAGGTTTTGGCTCCAACCAAACGATCAAGCCAGATGCACTGAGCCTTTTTCGGATGCCGCACCTGTTCTCCGGTAACGTAAACAAGCGAAGGTTCTCGATTTCTCCTGCCGAAAACGGAATTGGCCGAATGTTTTTCCGGCGTTAGGGCCTAGGGCTCGGGTCACGTTTTTCTGGCATAAGTTTCCCCGAATTTTTCGTTGTCGATCCTCATCTTCTCTTCATCTCTCGCATGAAGAGCTTCGACAACAACGCCAGCAGCTCAGTCTCTGCCGGCCAGGGTTGAGCTGCTGGATCTTTATGACTGAGTAAGTTTGCCATGCACATCTCTTTTCTGTTCTGTTGGTTTGAGTCCAAGGGTGAACCTTCGGGTGATCCTAGATGACGAGATAATTTGCGATTGAGGCCGTTACCGTGGATTCACGCCTGTTTCCATTAAGCGGGGCGGATCCGTTGATATTCAATTCTTACATATTCTGATACATTTGGATCATTCCAACTTTTGATTTCCCGAGATTGTTTGGGCGGAGCAATTGCTAACGGAAAACTCTTCAGATGCTTCTTTTTTTCTCTTCCAACTTTTTCTCTCGACCAGCGACATCGACATCCAAAACGATCCAACAATCCAATCGGTATGCTTCCCTCTTCCTGCGATTCAGTTTCGCTTTGCTTTCACTTCACACTTCTCCCCTTTCCGATGATTAAACATCAAGCACATAGATAGTATCTGATTCAGGCCGCCGTGCCTGCTGATAATAACACTTATACACCAAGATCACTGAGGAAAACTTCAAGCTTCATGCTTTTTATTGACCAAACTGATGATTTTGAGCCAATGCTAACGGTTATGAAAGTGAACTCTAGATTCTGGATTCTCGATTTGATTGTGGGATCTCTTTCGACTTGTGGAGGATTGGGATTTGTTGTGGCTGGGATCGAGGTGGATGGAGTTCAACACGACATCTTGCCTTGGTTGCTGGTGATAGAATAGTTGATAGTTCAATGAAGATTTATTTGCCAAGTACTTTTGATCTGTTGCTTGTTCCCATGTGCCTTGCTTCTGAGTTTCGACCATCAGTTCCTTGGGATTTATGGACTTCATCTTTACATCTGTTTCTCTGAGTTAGAGGCGAAGGGAATGGATATCGATCGTAAGAGAAAGTCGTTATTTGCTGCAAGTGGAATGTGCTTGCGGTTCTTGCACCATGCCTTTCATTCCTTGTCACTCTCGCATTTGACTTCGACTTGAGTTCTCGAACGTGTATTAGTGCATTACAATTTGTACTTGAATTGAAGATATACCATGAACACCCAAACGCCGATAATCCATCCAAACTGGCTTACATTCCCCCATGTCTACCAATCAAACGAGCGCCATCTACAACCCTCTCCGCAAACTTGCTGAGACCGTATGCAACCATACCACCAGCACCCCGTACCGCAGGCACCGCATCAACCGAACTCAACGCCTGATACAACCTCACCGTGCCATCTGATAGCGCCCTGCTCAAGCCCTGTGCTCTCTAATGCACAACATCATGAACCACAACAAGAATGAACTTTGCATCTACCAAACATTAGCCCACATCCGTCATCACTGAACCGTTCGACTCACCCGGCACAACAACCAACTCCTTCTTCCCACTCCTCAACCTCAACAACTTGACATCCTCCGCAACCTGTTCATGCCCCATCTGCTCCTCCTCCTCCTCTCCAGCCAGTATACCTCTTCCCTCTGTCGCCTCTGCAACCTCGCCAGCCATCTTCACAAACCTCCACACCAACCCGGCATACTTCCGTACCCGTTCCTGGCCCTCCTCGCTATCTTCGTTGATGAGTGCGTTGGCTGCCGAGACGCTTGTGGAAGTTGTCGACGACGAACTGACGAGTTCGTTGCGGAGAATGGAGCCGGTGGAGCGCGAGAGGATTAGGACGCGGTTGACGTTGGGTTTCTGAAGGAGGTGCGAGAGGAGAGCGGTTAGGTGGGGGGAGGTGGCCTGGGGGTGAGTTAGTTGGGTGAGCGTTGAGGAGCGAGATGAGGGAAGCTGGAGTAGGATGGGTATAAGAGGAGTCGGGCTTATGGGGAACAAAGTCGAGACGATGGGGTGCTCGGGCTTCAGGAAAGTGCAGCGGGAGTGTGAGGTACCTCGGCGGTGGCTGCAGGGTTTGGATGTGGTGTTGCGAGAGGAGTCTCAAAGGTTGGTTCAGGCGAGGCTCGTGGTGAGGTCGAGGTCGAGGCGGTAGGCATCTTTGCGGTGGCTTCGTTAACGGTGAAAGATTCGGAGGTTTTGAGGTGTCGATCGAGGGGTATCGTAGGTCACTACTGGGTATGTTTTGTCGGACTCTGTATGTATAGGAGTAGGCGATTATTCTGCTGAACGGGGTATAGGAGTCTGCTTCGTCGATCTAAACTTTTGTGGTTTTTGCGATGTTCTGTGTTGGTTGCTCAGGGATGCCCGCCCGCTCGGTGCTCGTTGGTCGAGAACCTTCGAAGGGTCGCAGATGGTCTGTGCGGCGTGGCATCAGGCGGGCCTTGGGCCTGACACTTGAACCTTAAACTTGGCCGCATCCACCTTTCTTTTTCGCCTTGACATCACCGTTCCGTCCTCAACAACAAACACTCGTCTCCTCTACCTACGCCTCACGAACAACCTTACGGTCATCGCAACACTCTACAACTTTTCGCTACACAAATCTAGACCCTCACCATGATTGAAGTCATCTGGTACGTCCCCCTCTACCCACCAGCCCCACCATCTTGCCCCCACACTTCCCCTCCACACACATCCCACTTGTGCCTCTGCTAACTCACCGTCCTCAACAGCAACGACAGACTCGGCAAGAAGGTTCGCGTCAAATGCGACCCCAACGACACCATCGGCGACCTCAAGAAGCTCGTGGCCGCCCAGACCGGAACCTACGCCTCCAAGATTGTCCTCAAGAAGGGCCACTCGATCTTCAAGGACCACATCACGCTTGCCGACTATGAGGTTGGAAATGGAAGCTCGATTGAGTTGTACTACTCGTAAAGGATGGGCGGACATGAAGGAATGGAGGATTGGAGGAGGATAGGATCTTGGTTGATGGGAGGGTCGGTGTGGTGTTGAGGAAAGGGCCCAGTATGGGGAAGTGATGAAGACGGGGTTATGTCGGTGGGGTTTTGGGAATGGATCTTCTTTGTTATGTTGGGCGTATGGAGTACTTGTTTTCAAAGGTCATGTCAGCGTCATAAGCCAGCAATGTCCATGGGTTTGTCTTTTCAGATTGCGATTTTTCGTTCGAAATGCGGTGTGCTCATCAGGATTGTCCAGGCTTGGACTACGGGCTGTGGAAAGAAAGAGCATCGGTCCAAGCCTCACCCCTATGTTTGGGGATCTGCTGTTGTCTGATCAGCCCAACTTATGCCTGTTCTTTAGAGTTGAGACTGACTTTGCCGAATCATTTCGCTCACGAATCTATCGCAGGTGCATCGAGATGAGACCCAAGGCCTGCCTGCACTCTCGCCCCCAAAATCTTCAACTACTTACTAGCTATCCCGCATTGCCACCAAAAGAACAGCATCGTCAGGCCAGCTCAGGCCCTCTCAGAAAACAAAAGCACAGCCCAATGCGAGGCTCGAACTCGCGACCTTGAGATATCTCACGATTCCTCCGAAGAAGAACCTGTTAAGAGTCACACGCTCTACCGACTGAGCCAACCGGGCGAATGTGAACATCAGTCAAAAGTTGGTTATTTGACCGCTTTCGGTTTACGGAAGCGCCTCGTCTCCACGAAAATCAGATATAAATGAAACTGTGCATGCGCAGTCCGTATGATGGCGTCCCTACTAAGTTGCACCGTTAGGTAGGTATGGCAAGATGCGTATTGGATTTAAGGGTACTAGTACCAATCTCGTACGAAATCATTGCCTCAACTGCGAGCAGTCATTCTTTTCGTACTGTTATCGTTGCTGATGAGCTTGAAAGTCCCCGTACAGTGGCTGTACTAGCACTTGATATTCACGACTTTTCCTCATTATCCATCGTAAATACAGTTTCGTCCCACAAGCTTTCCTTCTCAGCGTGACGTGACCGTGATAATGACGTTTGGTGCACAATGATGTATTGCTGAACGGGCTTCTTTGCGTGCAATCTTCTCTGGTTCCCTTCTACTTAAGTAGTTGCTTTAGATCCTGCGCGTGGATCAATCTCATCAGCTTTACTCTCTAACTTTCGTATGCATGCTCGTAATTTCTCATAACAATGATTCTCGTTTGTATGCGGTATATGCTATGTCCCTTCCCCGTGACAAATTCAGGAGTCGTACACTTCTGTTTGTTACTGGCTATTACTAAAGTGAAGTAAGTCGATGCGTGTACTTTATATCCTCGCTGGAGAGCATCAACGTACCACATCGCTCAGAACGTTCTTACTGCGTGATATCGTAGTAGGTCGTCAGTTTCTTGGTGTATAACTGCTTGCTATACTGAAGACTCATATGAAATCCGAGCTCGATAGCACGACGCGACAAAAATGGCACCCATACTCCATTGGTTTCGTGTTTTCCCTCCTTTCGAAACTTCCCCATTGATATGCGTAGTTTAAGCTTCTTGATTCTTTGAAGGGTAGACGGGTAGTCGTATGAATTAAAGCTGGTATATTCGGATATCTCTTTGCTTAGTCTCCTCGTTCGCCAATGTTATTCTGCCAGTGTCTTTTCAGTTTGGTCATCTTGAGCTTGCAGTTTTTTTCGTTTTGATGAGAAGGGGATTGTGAAATAAAATTGAAGAGATTCAAAGCGAGATCGAGAGCAAAAGAAGACAAAGAAGACATACAGCACCAAATGTTCCCGCGTGGTCACCCACCACAGTACTAACTTGGAAATTTGAAGCTTGACTAGGGGAGAGCGGACGGGATCCCGTAAGATCTTCGATCTAAGGCCGTATGTAGTAGTTTACAATGTGAGAGTTTAGGTAAATAGGCCTTGCTCCACTTGACCAGAAAAACAAACATTCCTCCTCCTCCGAACAGGCAGCAAAATGATCGCGCCAGGGGTCGAACCTGGAATCTCTTGCTGTCCAATACTGGAATCGTAGGCAAGCGCCTTGCCATTGGGCCACGTGACCATTGATATCCACCTCGACGCCCTTTTCTATCCGCTCCGTTCTGCAGAATGTGGAAGACAAAATCTTGATGAAGTGGATGACATTAAAAGAAAGCACTGGAGGAGACATGAATCGAACACGCGGCCTCTCGCATGTTACTGCAAAGCGAGCGCTCTACCCCTGAGCTACACCCCCAATTATGAATATCCTTTGCCAGTTACATTGTCGGATCGTTCTTTAACTGTTTATTGCGTTATCGATGCGCCGGTGATATTCGTACTTAGCTTATGTAAAAGAACGGCAAAAACGTAAGCAACTGCGTACTTCTGGAGGAGACATGAATCGAACACGCGGCCTCTTGCATATCAGTGCGAAGCAAGCGCTCTACCCCTGAGCTACACCCCCGAGTGATGAATGTGGCTTTCACAGAGGCGTTATCACTATGGAACTTCTTGCGATGATCCTTCAGTGTGCTAAACGACCAAAAATGACAGCTTTGGAGCAGACATGAATCGAACACCCGGCCTCTCGCATTTTTATTGCAAAGCGAGCGCTCTACCTCTAAGCTACACCCCCAATCGATGGATTGAGTGGTAATTTTGTTATTGGATTCATTTGACGGTCGAGCCGACCTATTTCCTTTCGAACGGATTCCAAAAAACATACAGCACCAAGGATTCCCATGTGGTCACCCACCATGGTACTAACCTGGCGAATAGAAGATTGACTATGGAGAGCAGACGGGATCCCGTATTCTCTTCAATCTATGGCCGTATGTGCTGAGCTACAACCGGATTTTTTACTGATACTGCAACACAAGCCTACATCAAAACCCATAGGCTTCGAAAGTCATGGGAATTCCTTCACCTGCGCACGCAACTACTTACTTAATTAAGTAGTAATAACCCAAGAGCTCACAGAAGAATATCACTAGAACCGACAAACGCAAGGTTTTGAGAACCAAATCTCTATTATTCCGAATCCATCATCATCCCCATTCCACACATTATAATTACTAAGGATTTACAAGAAAAAAACAACGCTAAAATACAGTAAAAATCACCAAAACAGTCCCAACTTACTGAGCAGCCTTGATGATATCAGCAGCCTTCTCAGCAACGGCATAAACAGTAGACTGGATATGAGTCGATGGCACAAGCGGCATGATGGAAGCATCAACAACTCTAAGATTGGTAGTTCCGTAGACCTTGAGCTTGGAGTCAACGACACCACCGAGGGTACGGGCCAACATGGCGGCGGTACCGGACATGTGAGCAAACGATGGCCAGGCAGTGGCTCTCACCCACTCGCGGATCTGCTCGTCGGTCTCGACCTCTGGGCCTGGGAAGACGACGATGGAGCCGAAAGCCTGGAGGGTCTTGGTGGCTTGGAGCTTGCGGAAGAAGCGGACGGCGATGACGGCCAAGTCCATATCGAGAGGGTTGGAGAAGGCACGGAAATCAATCTTTGGGTTGTCGAAGGGGTTGGCGGAGCGGATGTGGACGGTTCCGCGAGAGAAGGACTTTTGGACGGAGAGGGCACCTCCACCGACACCGCCGGCGACTTCGAGAGCGGCAGATTTCTTGGTGGCGAGGAGACCGGCAAGGGCGGTCTTCTGGGCGAGGTAACCGTTAATGAGAGTGCGTTCGGAGCGTGCGAATGATGGGAGGTAGGTCTCTGGGCGCTGGAGGAAGATGTTCTTGAGGTAGGCAAGCTTGGTTTTGGCATCAGTGATCTGTGGGAGTGGGATGAAGCCGAGAGTGTTGCCGTTGGCAATGGTGTATGGGCCGGACTTCTCGTTGACGTAGGTCTCCCAGGCGGTGGCGTTGAGAGCTGGGTCGTTGAGGTCCTCGAGAGAGCCACCAGCTGGTGGGTTGGTCATGATGGCGGCAGTGAAGGCAGTTGGATGATCCTGGAGGTTGAAACCAACGCCGGGAAGATCGATGAGCTGCTTGATGCCATGGGCGTTCAGGACGGACTTGCCACCAAGACCGGAAAGCTGGAGGACCTTTGGAGTCTGGAGAGCACCGGCAGCAAGGATAACTTCCTTGGTAGCCTTAATGGAGTTGACTGGAGCATCAGCACCGGCGGAGAAGGTAACTCCAGTAGCGGTGTATTGGGATCCCTTCTTGGAGAAGTCAACCTTGTGGACGTAGTTGTTGACAAGGATGTGATAGTTGGCACGGCTCTCAGCCTGCTCGTGGTAGTTGACGGCGTAAGAGCGGACACCGTTGACATTGTCAAGGGCGTTTGGAGACCAGAAGACACCGAGAGCGTTTCCATCAGCACCATCCTTGGAGGTCTTGATGCCGAGCTCGTTCAAAGCAGCAAAGTTGTACTTGACGGATGGGTAGAGGAACTTCTGGTAAGAAGACTTGATTGGTCCGCTGGTGCCGTGGGCAGCTGGGTTGTACTCAATGCCGAGCTCGCGTCTTTGCTCCTCGGTTGGTGGAGTGAAGGTCTCAGACTGTTGATTAGGTTAGAAGGTGCTCGAGACAAATCCATGATATCCTTACCTTCTTGAAGTATGGAAGGAGATCGTTCCATCCCCATCCAGGGTTGCCCAACGCCTTCCAGGCATCATAATCCGACTTGGCTCCACGATCGAACAACATGCCGTTGATAGCAGTACCGCCACCAACAGCCTTTCCAGCGTAAACCATGTGAGTTCTGTTGCCCATAGCCTCCAATGGCTCGGACATCCATTCACCATCTGCCTCCTTGTAGTGGTAGTCGACGTAGGCCTCGTTGACGCGACGTGGGATCTGGACATTTGGATCATCTCCAGCACTACCTTGCGTTAGCAAATGAACCACTGGCAAGCTAATGTCATCTCCAATATGGCTAACTTACAAGTCTCCACCCTCAATAACGAGGACCTTGACCTTTGGGTTCTCAGAGAGTCTGTTTGCGACAGTCAAGCCGGCTGGTCCACCACCAACAATGACATAGTCGTAGCTAGCCAAAAGCTGGTCTCTCTTGACGATTTGGAAAGTAGGAGCCGTAAGGGCAGTTGGGAAGACTGCAGCTACAACGGCGAGGAAGGCAAGAAATTTGGTCATGTTGAACGATTGTGATGAGGTCGGTCGAGTTTGGAAAAACGAAAGTGAGGATGATGGAGCAGTCGAAGAAGAGACAGTTCCAATGACGATCAAAAGAAGGGAACGATAGAGCTTTTAAGCAAAATGACCCTACTAGACGTTAGCAGACTATCCCTACAACATGGGCTACGCACTTGTGGAACGCATGCATGAGATATGGGTAAAATCCACTAAAAAGTAAGACCTAGCAGAAGTCTCGGCCTGCAGACAAGGAAATGAGACCTAAAATGCTCAGGATTGCATGGGGTAGTTCAGAGGACAGACCTGATTTGAGAAATTTCTGGCCCCTGCTTGGGGTATGCGCATGGCAACATCGTGGCTCCTGAGCGGTGGGTCCTGTGTAGCCGAAGGGTCGAGTTGTTTCTCGGCTCGGTACCCATATACCGAGAAAACTCAGGCTGTTGGAAATGGAAACAACCGGCATGATCGACGTGTAACTTTTCCATAAACGTAACTGTTGTGTTCGCCCAAATGCCAAATACGAAGTCAAACCCAGTAAACGAGGGTGAGATTGACATGTCGGCATGCCATTTCCACGTTCTAGTTACCGAAGGAAAAAATGTCCGAAATGCCCGAGGAGACCAAGGAATGCTGAAAGGGGGAGGAAGATATCTAGATCTGATGCTCAAGCCCGACTTGAGCATCCGAAAGTGGTCGGATGTCCAAGAGCTGGATGTTTCCCATAGCAGAAAGTCATGACGGAGTTTTCCGTTGTCCGGTGCCTCACAAGACTTGCCAAAGGCCATTCTTGTCTCGAACCAGCATCGTTAACAGCTCAGCTTTGCAAACCGAAAGGATCCTTCAGCTGAGGGAGAAATTGCCCTGGAGTTCACTATTCTGCGATAGTTTTGGCAGTCGAGCTCCCTCAAGGATGTGAATCCGGAAGACTTCTGATAGACTTTTGCATGTCGAGTTGCGGAGATCCATAACAAGTGTCGCTGATGGTTCGGCCCTTCCGGATGTGATCGTGGCGATACTGCATTCAATCGAGATCCATAAAGATGAAACGAAGCGTCGCACAACCGATAAAGTTTCTGCAGCACGCTGGGTGCGATTAAAGAGCCTTGAACAGCCATCGGCAACCATCCATCTGTTGGGAATCTTGGAGTCGTGGGATGTTCCCGTCGTCTGATGTCCGTGCGATTCCAAGAAGGGTGCGTGAGTTTTGACAGCGGCCGGCGTGTGTATTCGTTAGTTAATCTATGCAGGCAATCGAGGGCCCTCTTCTGTTGGCACCTCGTATTGCCTGGCAGGGCTATTTGATGGCATCATGATCCGAGTTGGCTTTCCATCCTCAGCTCCTCTGTCGATCCTCGAAGTCGCCAAAGTTGCCGAAGAAAGATGCCAGTGCTCAAGGTGATGAGAGTCCGATAAAGATTCAGTGTGCTGTCAGCGTCACCTTCCGAGTCTCGGACCCAATTTCGATTGTGCAGGTTTCCAGAAGCCAATTCTTTCGCTAACACTCGAGCCATCAGCCATGAGGTCGCTATGCATGCCGGGTTCTCAGGGGCATGCAGCAGTGGGATGGCCCTAGAACAAACAAAGACTGGCGCATCCGAGACTGAACGTCCAAAAAGCTGGTGTTCTTCATGCGTGCCAAAAAGAGACCTCTCATGCGGTTAAACAATCCCATAGAGCACTGCAAGCCTGGTGGCCTGGGGAGTGCAGAAGATGTGTCTTTCCATCGCTGGCGCTGAGAACCGCTTCGAGAACTGCTTTGGATCGTTGCAACAATCAGACTTCGTTAGGAAAGCAGAGACAAGTCCTGCCAACGGTTTCGTGGGGAGCGTTGTCTTGTTTGGAAGCGAAGCGACCGGTAAAATCCGAGTCTACAGATGTCATTTCGAGACCCTTCTCGAAGCGAAAGTGGGGGGCAAAATAACTATGTACCCGCTTCGCGAATGTCCGTTCATGTTGTGAGGTTGGGCATTGATGTCAAGTCTCTTGGAGATTGCTGGAATTGTAGAAGGGGATCTGACCGTCACTGGTGTCGTCCGGCGTCCATTGTCGACTCCCTGGTTGCCCTTTGTTGTTCAGCTCGCTAGCAAGATCAATCTCGACAGGGCAATCCACTCACATGGCAAGTCGCCAAACTTGGTTGAACCTGGAAGCGAGTCGGTGCAATTGAAGCACTTGAAATAGAAAGAGCCGTCTCCTAACTGGTGATGGTGTTTGCAGGAATGTCTCGAGGCTCGAGTCAAAGAAGCGTTGAGGTTGACAAATGTTGCGCCACAACGGTCCGAGCATTTCTCTTCACCTCACGACAAACTTCCGTGCCGTTCGTCCACCTGCAGAGAGTGACAAAGAACAGAAGACCGATGATGTGGTAGTTATGAACGGGCGAACGGGGGTGCCGGGACCGGCAAAGAGCCGAGCGATGTTGCTAGGCCGAGCAAGCCGTACTTTGATAGTAGAGGGAATCCGAATCGAAGAGGAAAGAGAAGTCAACAAGCAGAAGAATAATTCGAGGTCGTTTGTCGTCAAAAGAAGGTTGAAGGGTGACGCTGATGATCCATCGATCGGATCGTGCCTTGCGGGCATGAGCATGATGCCACGTTACACAAGCACTTTGCTCCAGTTTGTAGGAGCGGCGTGAGGCTGATGGGCCCCGAACATCAGTCCTGCTTAAGTATCCAGGTACATAGCTCCAAAAATCGATCCGAAACGCTTTTAATATCATAACTTTTGTGATCTCAGACTATAAGCATTTGACGGGTTTACCCTACTGAGATCAAACGTTGCAAACTGAGCCTAGCTATGCATATGCATATGGTCGATCTACCCGGGACCCTCCACTTAGATAAATAAGTACTCGAGAAACTGGGGCTGCCTTTGCCAGTAATGAACCATAGATGCTTTCTGCCGCAGGCTCAGCTGTACATACGGAACAAACTCTTGTTCAATCAAGACCTACTTAGATCTATGCCGATAGTGCTGGACTATCTCTATTTGTTACCACGAAGATGGATTAAGGCCCCATATAGGTGGTATACGACTTGTCTCAATCCCGGGATCGAACACCAAAAAGGAATTGTCAATCTGGCCGGAAAAAGAAGGCGTCAGAGAGGTGATGCTTCATTCTTGCAACCATCGGGAGTCGAACCCGAGCCAATTGCTTGGAAGGCAATTATCCTACCGTTGGACCATGGAAGCTTGCATGCCGGTATGCTGTATCAAGATCTTGAGACACAGAACCGTAAGAACACTTCCTTACGACGCACAACAAAAGACAATCTCTGCTTCTTGCCAGGCTCGAACTGGCGACCTTCGGTTTGCCCTCACTGAGTGAGGATCATACTGCTAATATGAGACCAACGTCATAACCACCTAGACCAAAGAAGCCGTGTATATTGATTTTATTTCATCTTTGTAATAGATCGGAAATGCTCAAATGGCTATGGCACGAGGCGAGAAACTCGTCATGAATACGCAGGTACCGGCCTTTAAGTTTACAAGTGGCATGATAACCACGTTAATATATAATGATACTGTATCGATGCATCTACCTCGCTTGCTGGCAGTACTCAGTGGAGTTCTCCATAAACAGCACAGAAGAATACTATGAAGAATGAACGAAAACAGAAACCCATAACTAGTAAAGCTTTAATACCGGCAGGTATCTGCCGGTCGGTCAACTTTGAACCTAGCATGCGCCAAGACAAAAGGAATCACTTATAAAAGTACCTCCTCTCAGCACCAACAATTCAAACACACATGCACAGATAGCCCACCGCATAAGAGAAATACGAGGTATTAATACGTATTGTGCACAAGAGGCAAACTGCATGTACCATAGCACACATCAAATCGCAATTACTTCTCTGAATTCCACGGAAGTATCTGAGCAAAACTCTCCAACAAAGTTTTAACTCCACCTGTACGAGATCAAGCTCGGTGCTAGTGGATGAGAAAAAGATACGAATAATCAAAGAATAACGTCATCCAGCTATTCACGACCATTCAAGCTGCCTACCACGAGCATAGAACCAGTCGCACAACCCACCTGATACATGAACAGAAAAGAAGAGAACTTACATACAAAACCTTCAGAGATATTACGAGTCGACAGAGAAAGACCTGAGTACCAGCAAGTAAATGAAAAGGACACAAGAACAAGACAATATTCACATACAGTATGCCCTCAGAAAACGCTACAAAAAGTATTTTGACTCATCAGACAAGAAGAATGTACGAAGAATCAAACAAGGACATCCAGCTTTTCATGACAATCAAGGCCAGCCACGAGCATAAACCAATTCGTCCCACCAACCCACACGCCAGGAAAGCAACATACGTACAAGATAACACAACCATTGACAGAGTGACAACACGCACAAAAGATAGAAGTCTCCAGGAAACCAACACGATATTCACCTATGCCATCAGCAAACCATGCACAAACCGTTTACACTTCAAGAAAACAACACAAACAATTAAACATCCGTAGTAATCAGCGCTGTACTAGTTAGTAATAAGACAAACCAAGAGCAGTGCAAAGGTACGAACTTACATCCTGCCCAAGCAGTTCCAAGGGACTCTCGTACGAGACGCCATATCAATTGACAGCCTGAGAATGACAGCACGGGGAAGCAGCTGGAAAGATCCAGAAAAAAGTACAGTATTCAAATCTGCAATCGGCAAACCGTACGAGCAGAATCGCCAAGAAAAAAGCACGAAGAATCAAACAATGGTAGTGAACAACACCAGTCACAGACGAGTAAGCCACGAGCAGTACAGAGTTACCAACCCACACCCTGCCAAAGCAGTTTAGGAGAAAGACACATACCATACAACACATAAACTGAAAGAGCGAGCAAGACATCACGATGAAGCAGAGTGGTAGAAAAATCGCGCAGGAAAATCATCTACAATCTTAAACAGTACAAAGCTACCTACACGCTACTAGCCTCATCATTACTCAGTCATCAAACAACACCTCCAGAATTCGGTACCAAGAGGACTACGAGATATACCAAGACCCTACTAGTAACCAGTTGCACGAATCACTTTAACGGAACGTAATAACACGGGAAAGAAGCCCGAGCTTCACAGTAGGAAATACGAGCATGAAACAAAGATCAAGATACTATGTACGACATCCTTCATCCACACAATAGCAACCAAATCGCTTACATTCCCTTAATCTCACGGTCACCTAACAACATGCATACCTACAACCGAGCGTCAAAAAAGAGGTTTAGACTATGAAGAAGTTAAATATATAATGACGCTCATTGCAAGAACCCACACGATCAGCCAATCTACAGAGAGAACAAATCTTCTCACGGGAATGAAGAAAAGACAATAGTAGGCAAGAAAAGTCAAAAACAAGCTACGATATTACCATAAGTCTCAGCAAACTACACGGAAAGTCACCCTGAGTGAAAATGGAATACGAAGAATCACCAAGAACCCAAACTTATCCTTCGTATGGCCTTCAGATCAACGGTGCACGATCAACCCACATACTATTCCCAACAGGTAGTTAAAAGACGTACGAGATGCTTAGTGCCCCATTACAACGCCTTCTAAGGCAATACATGTACATGTAAGTAGATTAAGAAAGCGAAGCTAGAAAAGGCTACGATACCAACACAGACCCTATCAATCCACGAGAAGCTAAATACTTACTCATTCTGACCTGCGCAGAAAGAATACGCATTATCTCCAAACCGCCGAGCTCTTCGCACGTCCATAACTACTTCTTAATACAAAACCACACCCTGATCTCTACCAAACGATCTATGCTGCACGATCAACGCCCACGGGTCTCAGCAAGATAACCCCTTACAGATAAGTACTTAGTAACCAGTGCAAGGCGTTGGAAGGGCACACGGGGAAGCAGAACAAGAGAAGGGGTAAAGGAAACAGTACGATATACACAACGCCTGGACACTCTACGAGAAGGTATAACTAAGTATCTCCAGGCCAAAAAGACAAAAATTCACGAGAAATAACTACTCGTTACCTAATCTCCCCCACGACCATGATTACACTACAGCCAGCATTCGCTAAATCAAACAACAGCATACTACAATCAACTGACACCTCTTCTCAACAGGCAGCAAACTCTCGGCACGAGATAGTAATCATCGCAACAGTCGATATGATGGTATCATAACACGGCTACGGGTTCGAAGCAGACAGTTGCGCATGCAAGACTTACATACAAAATGAAGAACGAAGTACGATACTTAATTACCACCACCCTTGACAATACACGGGAAGCTTCTCATCCTGAGCATACTTCATGACAATCAGAAAGAGATACGAAGAATCACAGAACCTCCATCCTTCGTACGACAATAGCAATAACAATAAGGACACGCAACTATCCTCCACCGCCGGCCAAGGCATACAAGATCAAAAACTACTATTCTACACACGTTCGTTCCCCGAAGGATCGTAAAAACCCATACGAGATAGTAAACCATAACATAGCAAGATAACACGGGGAAGCAGGAAAAAACACCACGGAAGGAAATGACATACGACATTACAACTCCCCATCACAACGCTTTACGAAATTACTTACTTCAAACTATCACAAAGGCAAAGACACGAGCCTTATAGAAAGACTGAGTACGAAAAAGATCTACGATATTACCTCCTCCTCTAGGACGGCTGCACGAAAGTACTTACTGCAAACTACCAAGGAGAATATACAAGCTACTTACGGACAGAGAACCTGACACGACCTGAACAGCATAAAGCTATCAACATAAGTACACGCAGCAATCCTGCACCAAAACACACCCTCACGACTCACAACTCTCCCAACACCTATTCACGTCCTTGTACCAGAGACAGTAGAAGCACAATACCTCACGATGCATCGTCACTGGGAACACAATAATTATAACACAGAAAAACAGAACAGGAGCACGACAGATGAACTACGTATACGATAGTAACACCGTACAATTCAGCCAAGAGCCTATACGAAACCACCGTCTAGAAACCATGCACGAACCCACCCTAAAAAGAAGAAGAAACTACGAGAATAAATAGCATAACTTCGGTCCAGACAATGTCACGAGTTCCATCCAACCAGATCAATCCCAACAAGCAGTATAGTAGCAGCATGCCAAAAGAACGTCTTACGAGATACAAAACCATTGCAACGTCCGAACGTTCGAACGCAAAACGGGGAAGCAGAGCAAGAGCATGAACAAATGGAAGAAACCACCGATACGATATCAACAACACCCCGAATACGAAAATGAAGTAGGTACTTCAACCATGAGCGAAAGCAGGAGAACAGGTTACGAACACAATACAGCACGGCCAAGCATTGCTAGGAAGCCTGAGCCCATCGACCCATATCCTCGCCAACACAATAGGATTCCGCACGATACAAGTACTTGTAACCATTAATTTCTCGCCTCTCAATGGCTTGAACAGTGTATACGGGGAAGCAGAACAAACACAACAAAAAGTAAACGAATACGGAATCACCAACCCGCCGAAACACAAGAGTATACGAAAATGAAGCAGGTACTTACTTCAACCATGAGCGAAGCCAAGAGAAGAAGTCACGACAAATTTACAGGACGATCAAGTATTGCGTGCTACGAGGCCCATCAATCCACATCCTCGCCAACACAGTTACCACTAAAAAGGATATCATATGATAACACGGGGAAGCAAACAGTTGCAAGACTTACAAACTTTAAGAAGAAGAAGGTAATACGATATTACTTCCAAAACGCTCATCAAACCACACGAAGAGCAACTCAACGAGCGCACAGAAAGGGTAGGTACGAAGAATCACCAATAATCCCTGTCCATTTTGCGGCCAGTTGTACGACACCACTGGCAGCAATAACTACACTCAGCATTCTACCATCCAATCAAAACTCAATGGTTCACGATCAATGCACATGCCTTCTCCAGCAGCTCAGGCAGTCAAAGGACGTACGAAATACTAAGCCACTCGCGTAGCAAGGCAACACGGGGAAGCAGAACAAGAGCAGGAATAATCATGATCAAAGAGAAGATACGATAGTAAAAAAACCCGTCCGCGAACTACTGTACGAATAGACCATGAAGAAAACCGCCAGCAAGAAATACGAAGGACAACTTCCCAGCCCACCATAGAAACATACGAGACATTGTCAAAACCGACACAGTAACACGGAGAAGAAAGAACAACAGCAAGACCTCCAAGAAAACCGAATACGATATTAACAATCGCTTCCCCAATACACCACGAAAGTAAAGCACTATACTAGTAGAATTATGAAGAAAAGGAGAGAAAAAGCTACGAAGAATAAACAAGAAAACCACTCACGACCATAACAATAAGTACTAAGTACACCCAGGTATCACCTCGCAAACCCTTATACGTACTCCCTAAACAATACTGTATACCATCCTTCCCATTACACCACCACACCAAGGAAGACCAGTCACGTCAACCCTAGAAAAACCCCTTCTTCTTCCCCTTCTTCTCCTCCCTACCCGCCTCCGTCCCATTCCCCCCAAAACCCGGCGTAGCCCCAGCAATATTACTCGGGAAACTCGGCTGTCTACTAGCAGCACCGAAACTATCGAGACCAACGCCCGGTTGGACGTGTTGTGACGGGGCCGTAATTGGTCCAAGGTTCGCCGGGCCCGGTGCAGCACTGGGGTTAGCTCCACTTGTTCCGTACGCCGAAGAGGGTGCAATCGAGGGGGTATAGCCCGGTCCTGGAGAGTTGTAGCCAGCTGGGGAGGGCGAAGCGTATTGTGAACTCGATGGAGCGCCGTAGGCAGGTGGTGCCTGCTCCTTGCCGTAGTAGCCGCTGTTTTCGCCGCCGTAGACGATCAACTCTTCCTGTTCCTTGCCGTGTCCTTGCGTTACGGAGCCGCCTCGGACTCGGCCAACGACCATTCCTTTAGCCACACTCTTGACGACAGCTCTTCTACTCACGCCACTAGCATCGACGTAGACGAGGCCAACATTCTTGACGCCCGATCCAATACCATGAGCAACTTGACGAGCCTCATCACCGTAGCGGTGGCCGACGACGGTGGTGCTAGCAACGACGGTGGAGCCAAGGAGATGTTTCGCCGCTGTCTCGACGCCGTCCGCAACGGTGCCGAAGGCGATGAGGGACTTGTTGAGGATACCGGGTTTCTTGCCGTCTATAACAGCTCTGGATCCCGGTCGGGGAGCGTCCTTGCCGCCCAACTTGGCTCCGACGTTTTGGGCCAACGAGGTGACGACGCCGACGGTGTTTGCGGAGAATTTAGCGGCCGAGCCGGTAAAGTTGTGGAATTGTTGGATGCGGGTATGGGCGGTTGGGGAGAAGGTCATGGGCTGGGAGCGGGGCTGGGTGGTGCGGGTGAAGCGGTCGGCTTGGGTGAGCATGGCGGAGGAAATGTATTCGGAGGTTGTGACGATGAAGCGGGAGGCGAGGATGGAGGCGTTGACGATGGAGGATTTGGAGTAGGCGGGGTTGAGGGCATCGCGGAGGTAGTCGTCGGGGGCGGGTTGGACTATGACGGGGGCGCCGGGAGTGGTGGGCATGATGATTTCGACGGGGTCTGGAGGGGTGGCATTGTTAGTATTGCTTTGGACTAGTGAGGAGGGGATTTGGGAGGAGAGTTGGAGCGTACCTTTGATGCCGTGCTGAATGTTGTGAGCCTCCACCTTCTGATTCTCCATCCCGAGCAACGGGCTCCCGGTATCTTCATCCACAAAGATCAAGCGACCATCGGCATTACTCCCACCAGCATACGCCCCAGGATCATACTTTGGGATGGCACCCTTCTCTGGCGGATAACCCGACGAACTCCCATACCCCGGACTCTGTTCATACGAGCCCTCATAATAACCACCCAAAAAAGGATCCCTGAAAGTCGTATACTGATTAAACACTCTCGTGAGCCTCTCAATCAGATCCCCCCAGGTAACCACACCGCCTCCATAATGCCCCTCACTAAACTCCTTTGCCCACTCCGCCGGGAGCACCTCATCCATTTTCCCTTCGAGGCCATCCCAGAACTGGAGGCGAAAGCTGTCGAACACGCCCGGATCCTGTTCGTGCGAGGGGACGTCAAACGCGTGGAATTCGTTGGGGATGCGGAGGAGGAAGGAGGTGGCGGATTCTTGGTGGATTTCGGTCGGGGCTTGGATGGGTTGGAGGATTGCGTCGCCTTGGGTAGGGAAGTAGGAGAGGGAGAGGTAGGCGTCGGGAGGGTGGGTGTCTTTTCTTTCGTGAGAAAGCTCGAGGTGGCCACCCGAGGTGCCGAAGGGGAAGGGAGCGGGGGGGAGAGTGGGGTCCGTGAGGCGAGTGTAGAGGACAGAGGGGAGGGTCAGGGGGAGGAGAGAGTAGTGTGAGGTGTTGAGTGGAGCTGTCTGCTCAAAGGTTGTGGCGCTGCGGAGCGGCTTGTCTGGTGGGTACGACATTGTGATGATGTGAATTTGTGGTACTGTTGTTGAGGAGAGGAGATGAGATGTAAAAAGATGTCGTGTGTACTTGGTAATGGTGGTGAGGTTAACGGTTGCGAATCAGGCAGATGAGATGAAGATGATGATGATGATGATGGCGCAGCAGCAGTAGTAGAAGTATCGACCCCTTCCAAGAAACAAGCTCGTCGCAATAGAAACCGTCCCTGTTACAAAACGCAAAAAAGAAGTCTAAACAAAATCCCGGGCCCTTCAACTCCTTTAAACCCCTCCAACAGAAATACAAAAATAAATACAAAATAGGACGAGTCCCTTGATGCGTGGTGCCTGACCATTTAGCGGGGCACGATGATCTCATTGGTGTGGCTTAGCCCGCACCAACACAAATCAAGCTTCCCCAACAGCTGTGGGTTTGTGGCTTAAAATAGACGCCAAGCCGAAAGGGGAGATGATTTGCGGCCGGTCTGGGAATCCTCATCTCGTTGTTCACCATTGTTCGCAAATCTAAAAATCTACACGCTCCGAGGTGCGACGTTGCTGTGATGGCAAAAAGTCAAGTTCAACGCCTCTTTCGCCATCTCGGCTTGTGATGCTGTGCCTTGCGTTACGGCTTGCGTATGCCGATTGCGGGTGATTCGGTCACGATGTTCATGATTCGTCCAAACCATTTCGCCCAGAGGTTTATATCTCGAGATGATTAAGTACTTTACCGTTATCTTTCAACTGTGGGGATTTATACATCTGTCAGCACAAGGGATTTATACATCTGTCAGCACAAAATACACAACCGAAGTGTAACACTGGTATCGAAATGCAGGCTGAAGAGGATCGACAGCACGACCTACCTCTGGCGGTACCTCGAGCGTTACGATGTAACTCACACTCAAAATACACACTGCCGAGTCCATCAACCCCGCACTCACTTGCATCGATGGTACATACAAATGTACAACCCACCTCATCAGACTCGTCTGAACGCATATCCTCACAATCATGATTGATCGATCCTCCCTCCTCACCCTCTACACCCTCCCCCAAGGCCCCATCTACGAGCAGTACTCCCGAAACCTGGTAAGTCCCTCCCAAACATCCCACCCAAGAACCCTTACTAACAGTACCGCTGTTTCCAGCTTCGTCACCTCCTCACAACAACCACCACCCTCTCCACCCTCCCCCTCTCCCTCCACCCCCCCCTCAACGCCAACCTCCAACTCGGCTCCCGCAAGCGCGACCCACGCCTCCCTCCAGGCCCCCACACCTTCACCACCAACTGGCCCATCATCGACACCATCGCTCGCCTGGAGCTGTTTCTCATCCTCCTAAAACACCTCCTCCCCCCGCCGCCTCGGTATCCCGACTTGGAACCCGGCATGAAATATACCGTCTCGTTACACGCAATGATCAACAACATGAAAGACGGCCTTTGGTATGAACTGAGCTGTCTTGTTCCGTGCGATGGACATCCTGGGGTGAAGCTGGGGTGGGAGAATGAACGGTTCCGGAAGGGGTTGGCGCGGGGGATACAAATCGAACTAATCGAGCGGTGGTTGGATGTTGTGATGGGGGAGATTCGGGATGCGTTTTGGGTGCTTTGTGGGTTTGATATTTCGGACGATGGTGGGGTGTTTGAGGTGTTTGAGAGGAAGGGAGTGAGGCTGGAGGATTTCAGGGGGAGGGTGGAGTTGGTGGAGAGGTATTTTGCTGCGTTTGAGGCGTTTGGGGAGAAGGGGAGAAGGGGGAGTTTGAAGAGTGTGGAGAGGTTTGGGATATTGGGGGGGAAGTGTTGGCCGGGGGTGAGGTTTTTGGTGGGGTTGAGGTGTGAGAGTGTGGAGGTGCGGATTGGGCGGTATCTTTGCGAAAGAGATGACAGAGGACTCGGAGAAGAAGGTTGTTGGTGAAGATGGACTCGATGGCGGTCAAGTGACCCACTACGGTAAGAGAGTGGCAGGCGTCGTGAATTGAAAGGTTGCGGGTTCGAATCCGGGACGGGGAATGAGACGGGTTTTGACTATTACTCTATTCGTTTTCCGGTAACGTAACGTGGGTGCTCCGGCATGATTGTGCTCATTGAAAGCTGTGCCATCTGGAAGCATCTTTCAAGTTATTCTCAAGCATTAGAGCCGACTTGGGCAGGCAGTGAATTACATTTAACTTAGTATCCCTTAAGCTGTTTACTTTCTTCGCTGCTTCCCCGGGACTTTTGAACCACCCACGACGGGTTTGCGACGTTTCTGCTCAACTTCGATAGCCTATTGACCAATCATTAGGCACGATCTGGCTCGAAATGCCAGCGTGAGGTATCTCTGCAGCCAAGGTCAGAGTCGTAGAGGTTGGGTGCCAGAGCACCAGCTTAAGGGATAGTAGTACTAACGTTATAACTGGCTAATGTCTCAGAATCAAGCATTTACATTCGGCATCACTTGCTCGTTATCTCGATATCGATTGATCTGAACAAAAATTACATTCTTCACACACTGGACCAGATTTTGCGAAAGAAAGGTATGTACAGACAAATACTAAATTGTACTAAAGTACTTACTTCTTAAGTATTTATCATACCTACTAAGTATATACGAAGTACTTAAGTTCTTATGTACTTACCTGTCTGCATCTGAGCATTCAGATTTGGTTGATAGAGAGACCAGTCTCTGAAGTAACATAATCAGGGAAGTCCATACCTACCTAGGTATATTATCGTGGGATAGTCTAGCTACTTTACACATAGGTAAAACTGGCAGGGCCAGGTTTATGAGATATAATGCCATGAGACTCCTTTGATCAAAGGTAATTGTGATGAGGCCGGTGGCCAAGTAAAAGCATCATAAAGTCAGCCAATGAAGTATGGTGAAGGCGAATGCCAATGGTGAAATCTGATTGGAGTATTTTGACATGTGGAGTTCATCGACCCCGCTATCATGAAAGCAGGTGTTGAAGTTTAACATCAATCCCAACCATACCACGAAACGAAGCAATGGACCAGGACTTTCTAAGCCAACTTCATCTGAACCTTAATTACGAACCCACCAGTGATATCGAATTGCGATACCAGGGCCGGCGCAAACTGGTACGTAATCGTCACCCCATCAACACCATCAAGTATTGATACGTTTCCGTAGCTTCAGGACTTCCTTTCCAACATCAACCACCTATGCGAGCTAAACCTGCAGAAATTGAGCCCGAAGTTCAGCACAGCCAAGGACTGTTCCATGCACTTCGACCACCTACCTAAAGCCAGACTGATGTCTGCTGGATATAAGCCACAGTACGGCGACCATCCGGAAGTCTACGACTTCGCGAAAGACTGGAAAGTGTTGGAATTGATTCGTCAATTGGAGGTTTTTATCTGGGTTGTTAAGCATTGCTTGCCTACAGTAGGATGGCCGCGTCCACATCCAGGGGTTTCCTATGTGGCCAGCCTTCACTTGTTTTTGAGCGATATTTGCGACGGGCTGTGGTATGAACTGAGTCTGAATTGCTTTGTTGCCGTTGACGGCTTAAATGGGGCCAGTCGCCGAGGCGAGAACGATCGCTTTCGAAAGGGATTGGGGAGAGAAGCGCAGCTAAGTCTCATCGGGATGTGGCTAGATGTGGTAATGAGGGAGATACGAGACGCTTTTTGGGTGTTATGTGGCTTTTCAGAAGGGAGGGTAAAGTGGGATATGGATGAAAGAAAGGTTGAGTTTGGTAGTTTTTGGGAGGTCATACCGTTAGTCAACAGGTATTTGGATGCCACCGAGTGGCTTGCGGAAAACTGGGGGATATCGACAATAGAAACGAGGTATAGGACGTTTGGGAGAACGTGTTTCCCAGGGTTGCCGTTCTTTTTGGAGTTGAGGAGTGAATCCGTAGAGGCTCGGATAATGAGGCACCTATTTGAGAGTTAGTAACGCTCGGGGAGTTTCAGGATCTTCATATGCCTAGCTAGCAGAAATCCGAGATTTGATTTGGATGCGTACATTCACGGAGCTGATTTGGTACATCATTTTTGTACTATAATGAATCCCCTGGAGCAACTTTTAACGTTAGTGATGTCGAATGTATCTGTATTGCCGTTAAGTACGGAGATAGCGGCCATCATGAGTGAGCTTCATCCTGAGGCTGCACCGTATCCCGAATCCTCGCAGGTACTTACAAATTCTGACGCAACGGGGACGTATTCATTTGCATATTCCTTTGCACAGGTTCTTTCGGGCCGCGGGCGTTCACCACACACAGGACCGACAGTGACACTGCGAGACCGGCACAATGGCGTCACCTGAATGTCAGTGGCCAGTGGAAGTCCTCAGAAGTATGACGTACCCATAGAGCTCATAACTACAGATTAAGCCAACTCTAAGAAATACAGGCGTGTGGGCCATGCCCATTTCTGAGTTCTCATGATCTTATCGGATTTCCCTGATTCAGATCATGTAATGCACCATAGCGGCACAGTTGATTGACACAGGCCAGCACTGACAAATCAACCCCGCACTCGATCAAATCATATGAAGTACTTATATAGGCAAATGCTTCAATTGAGTATTTTGATGTACCTGTGTCAACACCCTTCAAAACCTTCGAAGAGTCGAAACAACAGGGAGACATCGCATTTGATGGATCGTGCCTCCCTTCTCCACCTCTCTACCATTCCCGCTGGTCCAGAATACGAACTCCACTCCCGTAACTTGGTACCTACATGATTCCATCCTTAAAATATATACAACCGTTAGCCCTGATAACACGAGCAGCTTCGTACCTTCCTGTCAACCACAATCCGGCTTTCGGATCTCTCCCTCGAGGATCTCCGCCCCGCATTCACTGCTCCCGATTGTACCCCACTACAATATCGTAACCAGTCTAACTGGCGCTTGAGGGTCGGCTCCTTCCGTAGCGGCACCAACAATATCCTGCACGACTTCGCCCAAGGCTGGAGTATCCTCATCACAATCAGCAAGCTCGAGCTGTTCATGAAACTTCTTATGCACCTACTACCGCCGCCAGCGAAATACTCTGAAGACCTGAGCGCCTCTGAACCAGGAAAGCGATATACCAATTCACTCCTCAATTTCACCCATGCTATGTCCTGCGGATTATGGAGCGGATTGTTTTGTTTTGTGGACGTCGGCACAATCCAGTGGGAAACCCACCCATTCATATTGAAAGATGAACATGAGAGGTTTCAGATGGGACTGGCGAGAGAGCAGCAGGTTGAGCTCGTGGAGATGTGGTTGGACGTTGTAATGTGGGAGATTCGAAACGCCTTTTGGATTCTTTGCATGTGTGGATATGGATTAGAGGATGGAAAGCTTGGTACAGGAGAAAACTCTGCTCCTGAGAACATTACTTGGAATGAGGAAGGCATAAAGTTGGAAGATTTTAGGGATTTTATTCCGTTGGTGGAGAGATACTTGCACGCGAATGAGAAGATAATCCTTTATAGAGCTGACGGGGGTATCATGCCGCGTATCGTGGGCATTAAGATATCGGGAGAGGATTGTTTCCCAGGGCTCAAGTTCTTGCTCGAACTTCGGAGCGAGTCCGTGGAAGCTCGAATTGCAAGGCATCTGCATGAAGGATAGAGAGCGCAATTGATGCCGTCGTCGAACTACGATATGCACTTCTTTGTACGAGGGTATGCGCAAAAGTCATTGGTAAAACTTTGGGGAGATCGTGGAAAGAAATGGGCCGACTTTGTGTGGGATCAGCACCAAATTTCGAGCCAAACTTTGCTGATCCTTTTACCTATGAATTTTACTACGCATACCCTCGTACGGCTTCAAGTTTCATCTCAATTGATTGGATCGACGTATCCACAGGACAGTTACATGGGGCCTGCTACGATATTTGAGAGAGCATGATCATGAGTAACAGTACGAACAGAAAACTGAAGCTTTTCGATATGCCTTTTGGGTGCGTTTTAGGTTCTCGGCTCATCCTTCCGCATGACGGTAGGAGCTTGCTTCACTTCACAAATAAGTATCCCGCTCGTCGTACTTGCGATGCTTGTAATGTGGCTAAGCATTACGACCCGGCTAGACCAGAGGATGGCCACATGGGACCGCTGTAAGGTATGTTCCTTTTAGGCCATACAGCTTTCCGGTCTTGAACTTTCTTTTGAGGCTGAGATGCAAATCGATAAAGACGAGGATTATGAGGCATCTACTTCAGGATGCGTAAATGCGGGTAGTTACATTCTGTTGTAGTTTCAGACATGCTGGAGGGCCGTAAAAGGCGCCGCACAAATGTCGGTATCCGATTCATTATCTGGCACATCAATACATGTTCAGATCATAGACCAACCCTCACCTTTACACCATTACAGGCATTCAAGTTCTCAAAGTACTTGATAATCATTCCCTCCGAAGTATGCATGGATTTGTCTGCTAACTGGGCTACAGCATAGGCTCCCTTGGCATAAGTAGATATGGATGCGAGTACATTAAGGGCAACCTTGCTGAAGCACGGTGGAGAATTTCTATCCATGAAAGATAAAGGAGAGGAAAGTCATGAAAGGAGAGACTTCGAAAAGCAATCCATTGATCTAGTAAGAAACCTAATGGGCTATGACGATATGCCTCCTCCTAACACAAGAACTACCAGCTCATAGGCTTTTTACACAGCATCAACCGCCTTTCAGACCTCGATCTCGAATTGCTGCACCCAGCTTTCATTCCAGCTGAACTAGACAAGCCCCACTACCGTCCCAGAGAGTTCCACGTCCACGACAAGCTCTGCGTTGGCTCTGAGTTTACAGCCATGGATGCATCCGACCAAACCCTCTATCAATCCCTCGAAAAGAGCCCAATCATAACAACCATATCGCAACTCGAAACCTTCATGATGATCATTCAGCATTTGCTACCTGCCACAATATTTACCGGCCGCGAAGCCAATATCGGAGCCTACTCGTTCCCCATCCACGGATTCATATCATCGGTCTCCAACTGTCTTTGGGAGATGTTGCTTCCATTCACGATGATCTACACCACAGACTCCGACTATTACAGTTATATCCGCAACGAAGCCGAGCGACAGCCGTACTTTCGAGAAGGACATGCAAGCGCTGCTCAACTCACATTGATAGCGGCGTGGTTGGATGTGGTGATGCGGGAGGTGAGGGACGCTATGCTGGTGGTATGCGCAAGTCGTGGGAAAGCGTTATGGGATGATGTACCAGGTCATCATTACCTGAAGCATATGGGACATAGTACGGTATGGCATCAAGTATGGGATTCTGAGCAGACACCAGAGTTGGTGCATAGGTATCGGGATGCCTGTCGAATCTCTCAGACACGAGTCGCAGGTTGGAAGCCGGTTGGCGGTGGATTTGACGTCAGGCAGCTTCGAATTCATCAGCGGAAAGTATTTGCGGGGCTCAAGTTCTTTCTCGAGCTGAGGTGTGAGGCTATTGAGTTGAGGATTCTGAAGTATCTGCAGGAGGAGTAAGTCTGGAGTAAGCGCAATGTATGCATACGGTTTCTGCACTGGTCAGTTATACACAATGTTTTGAGCAAAGCTACCAAATTACAGATCTGTGTTCAAGACAGCCTTATGGTGTCACCTGTGATAACGCAGCGTTTTAATGAAACCCTCGCTGTTTCAATCAAACAATGTTTGAATTGAACCACTCAACGTTGCACATATTGCGGCACAGGTCGTTTGTATCAAGAACAACTGTCTAGGCATTGCAACCAGGCCAAAGCAACCCCGCACAACGAGTTGGACATTGCTACTTCGACCTCCATCAAGGTACCAACCGACAAGTTTCCCATCTAAGATTCCCACTAACTGGGACTTCAGGAAATAGTATTAGAATACTTTCCGACCGAAATACCAAAACATGCCTGTGGATTCGGACAGCATACTCGAGCATCTCAGGATGGAGGAAGGTGATGAGAAAGAGCATAGAGCGAGTGACCTGGTCAGTAGCGGTCTCTCACGCACAATATGACTTGGAAGCTGACATATTAACAGCTTCGAAGCTTCCTCTGCAACATCATGCAGCTTTCAGAGCTTGAGCTTGCAAAACTACACCCATCATTTACTCCAGAGGGGGTTAACCTTGCTTATCGCGTTCCGGCTAGATCGTTTATGCTGTACGTTGGAAACCGTCTCGCAGAGGCGGACACTCTACTTGAATGGTACCGCCGCTCGGACATTCAAGTTGAATCGTACTCCTTTTCGCGGAATTGGACGATTATGGAGAGGATCGCCCAGCTTGAATTATTTATGGTGATCATTTCCCATCTGCTGCCTGCGGGTTATTACGACAGGAATGACCGCCGTGGTCTGCCGCCAATTTTTGCTAAGCATTGTACGAAGAAGCTATGCGGCCTTGTCGACCGTGATCTATGTGAACAAATCAGTGCGTTGGCCGGTGAACTGATGCATCAACTGAGCTGTTTGGCATGCACAACCTACTGTTTGGGGGACTTGGAGCGCCCGCTGCACGAATATCCGGCAGGTTTGGATCGAGATGAGTTCAAGCGATTCAGAAAAGGGCTGGCATCTCCAGCACAAATTTTTTTGGTCGAGAAGTGGTTGGACGTTGTTATGTGGGAGATACGCAACTCTTTGCTGGTTCTTTTCCAGCTCCACGACGTGGAGTTCCAGAAAAGCAGTAGACCCTGCTCATTTTACGATTTGCGCTCTGAGTTTCAACTGGATCTGGGTAAGAAAACGGACACGGATGGTTACTACCCGGGAGGCATACGTCCATCGGAGTGGGCTGATGTTTATCTTGAATTGGATATGCTAAGGATGCTTAATGGGCTTCAGCTTCAAAACCTACCTCCACTTGTAAACAGACTTGGTACGTTTACCCCAGAACTGAAAAGACACGAGCGGAGAAGCAAATATCGGAAAGGGGAATATCTAGACTTGACCAAGAAACAGCGTGAAAGACAAAAGTTTTTCCCTGGCCTTACTTTTCTTCTGCACCTTCGATGCGAGTCAATCGAAGCAAGGATCATGAAGTATCTGAATGAGGAGGAATAAGGGCAGTTTTGTTTTTGGGTTTGAGCGTAATGGGGTATTTCTCGTGGGGGTTTAGGATGAATGGAATTTTGAAAGCCTTGAGCTTTTTTTAGAATGAGATTTCTGTTGTTTCTGTCTTTGCCATTCCTTTTTTCTACATTCTCTAGTGACATTCCATTGAGAGTCTGAATATGTAACCTCAACAATATGAATCGTGAGGTGCGTGCCTATTAGCACGGCAAATTATTGGTACTTGGCAGCTTAGGTCTTCCTCTTGAAAGTAGACTCGCAAGCTTCAAGCTTTATGCAAGAGATCCTCTTTCCCTCGGAAATCGATCCTTGATGAGAGGTCAGAGTGCAACGGGGAAGAATGATTTGCGCCATACAACCAAGGCAATAAGAGAACTGATGTAATGATCAACCAAGCACCAGAGAGGACAGAAGTATATAACCTCAACATTAACATTAACAACTAAATTAAGATTAAAAACTCCACAAATATACTTCTTAATACCCGATAACCCATCAGTCCACTAGATTACACCATAAGTTACAACCCAGAACGAACCGAACATACCACCACCCATTAGCACAAGGCAAGCTGAGAGGTACAAGAAAACATCCCGTCAGATGCACAAGACATCAACCCAGATCCTTCCTTCCATCCCAACCTAAGCCTTTCCATTCTGGCCCTGGTCATCATTGATAGCCTTCTCCATATACTCAATGCAGTTATCTACACCATGTTAGCGGTCATTTCTCACCAAAGCAGAGCTGAATGAAACTTACCGATATCCTCATACCCCTGCACCCAAACAATCCCCCTCGCGACAAACTCCGCCAAGGTAGCAAAGCAAACCTCAATATAAGTCCTGACCAGCAACTCATCCTCCTCCCTATTCTTGCCCTGGTTCTGACGTTCAAAGATCTTGGCCTGCTTGACGGTGATGTTCTTATGGTTTAAGTCTCCCGAGCGGAAGCGATGCATAAGCATATCATAGTCCTCCTCGGGCTCACCGTCCTCGGCTTCAGCCTCGGCTTTCTCCTTCTCGAGAACAGCTTGGCCATCCTTGACGTACTCCTTGATGAGGGCACGCTTCTTCTCGCGGAGCTCAGCGCACTTCTCGTGGACGAGCTTGAGCTTCTCGTCGACGGCTGGATCGGGCTTGTCGAGGTTGGCTTTGACCTCTTCCATGTACTTTTGGGAGTCGAAGTTCTGGTAGAATTCCTTGGCCTTGGCCTGGGACTCTTCACGGGAGAGAGCGTCCAACTCAGCGGGCTCTGGGCCGAGGAACTTCGTGCAGAAGGCGGTAAGGGCTTCTTGGTCGCCGGTGGCCTGGATCTGCTTGTACTCAATCTCAAGCATGATGGAGACGAATTCAGAGACGGTGACGCCAAGGTCAGTGAGAAGCGGGCGGAAGAGAGATTCGGCGATGCGCCAGATGGTGTTTGGCTTGGAGAAGTCCATGATCCCTGTGTTGGCAGAATTGTTAGCGGTGGACCCCATTATCGTGAACGAATCCCACATCAACGAGTCCCACATCAACGAGAGGGGGGAGGAAAGGACAACTTACAGAGAACATCCTTGCACTTCTTCACAACATCAAGCCTCTCCTTCATATCCGCAATCTCATTCGCCGCATCTGCCCACAAACATTAGCACCACCCACCCTCCCAGGAACAAACTCACTAATCATGCCAATAGCATCCTCATACACCATCTCAGCCCTACTCCAAAACTCCCTAAACACCTCCAAGTCCTCAAAATACCCATCATAAAGCAGACACGCCTCCAGATCATTCTTAAACTCCCACATCTTCTCAACCGGATCCTCCCACACCGTCTTGAGCGAATAATCCTTCCCCTCCATAAACTCCAGCGGGGTCCAACCATCCTGCTTCTTGGTGGTAGCTGGGCGCTCTGCCTCAGACATGCCAGGGCCGACGAAGGACGGGTAGGGGTAGTCTTCGAAGCCGGGGAGGAGCTCGGAGGCTTCGACGACTTTGGTGCGGGGAGGTGGGGTGATGGGGCGGAACATGTCGGTGAGGAAGGCATCGATTGTGGAGGGGGGGACGTCGGGGCCGAGGGCGGCGAAGAGGTTGTCGAGGCCGGGGAAGTTGGCGGGGAGTTGGTCGGCGTATTTGGCGCGGATGGTGTCGAGGGTGATGGTGTCGTTTGTGGGAGCTGGGGCGGCTCGGGCGGACTCGTTGGTGGGGGCTCGAGAGGGCGTCATTGTGGTGATTTGGATGTTTGGGTTGGTGATGTTTGCGGAAAGATGTTGTAAAGCTCGTTAGAGGAGCTGTTGGCTGGTGAAGAGTTTTTGAAACGAAAGAAATGCAAGAAAAGTCGTCTTGCGGAAGTTGTTGTGGGAAAGAAAGAAAATTCCGTCAAAGGAAGGAGAGAAGCCGCCCACACAAAGCGGCCTTCCGCTTCTGGAAGTAAATCGAAGCCCCATCACCACAACAACAATCTTAGCGTCTCCTGCTAGCCCTTATCGCAATCTTTCTATCTCGATCTAGACGCAACCTGAACCACATTAACAAAACATCTTTCAAGGGATATCACAGAATCAAACAAAGCATAATACAGACGAGGGAAACACCAAATCACGCACATCACAAACTTCGCATCAATCGACTCATCCATTCACGCATTAAAGTACACCCACCACAAATCGCCAGCAGATGCCTCATCTGTCAAACAAATAAATAAAACTTACGCATGCGCTCTTACCAGACCGCATTTAAGACCCTTGACAAAAGAATTAAAGTGAGATACAATAAACCGAAAAGGAACAAAAGAAACCGAAACACTAATACAAACAAAACGAAACCCGCAAAAGTAAATACAAAGAGTAAAGAAACTACTAGCCCGCTTGATCCATCACAATAATCCAAACTGAACCCCATGTTCTTTTATCGCCATCCTGCCAAACCTGACCATGGATCCCCTTGTCCGTTCGCAACTGGTGGTTGCTGCGGAGGATAACCCTGCTGTGGTGGCTGCCCCTGCTGAGGATACTGCTGACCTGGCTGCTGAGGATAACTCGTTCTATTCGCGGGTGGTGGTCCCGGAGGTGGTGGAGGCACAGCATAAGCACCTGGGTTATAAGCATACGGTTGCTGCTGCTGGGGAGCGCCATAGCCAAGGTGAGGTTGGTAGGTAGGGTGAGTAGTCTGGGTAGCAGCCGGTGATGGTGGTACAGCTTGGCGCTGTGGAGGGAGACCGGGAGTGGTCGGTTGGTTCTGGTAGGATTCACGGCGTGGGAGCTGGGCGTAGGAGTCGCGGTGAGGGATGCCTTGCTGGGAGTAAGAATCTCTTCTACCGGTGTTGGGTGGAACGGGAGGGTAACCATAACCGGGGTAACCATTAGGCGGGAAGCCTGCGCTCTGTGGTGGGGGTGTACCAGGGGCGTAGGCATTAATGTATTGGTTTTGGTACCGAGGAGTTTGAGGTGGAGATGTCGGGTGGGATGGAGTAGGTGGGAGAGGCGGTGCCTGACCATGTGGTGGAGCAGTACTGTTTATCGGGAGCGGTGATGGACGTGATGCAGGTCCCGAGTTCTTCCTATTTGTAGGCGGCCCCATAGACATCTTCTCCATCAACTCCTTTAGTCTCTTCTGCTCCTTTTCGGCTTCGGCGCCCTTTCCGTTCTCAATCTGTGTCAGGAGCTGAGCACCCTCGTTTCTCCTGTTGTTGACAAAAGTATCCACATTCTTTTGCAAGCTGTCGACAGTCTCCTTCATTTCATTGTAGAACTGAGTAGCTTTCGAGAGTCCATCTTGAATGTCGAGGTAGGCCTGATACGTCTTCTTGAACTTTGACAGCACCTGTTGTCGCTGACGAGCCAGGGTATCGTAGAGTGACCGTTCAGCCCTTATCCTCTTGTCTTGAAGAAGATCACCATAAGCTAATGTCAATTCCTTCATCAAAGCCGCCTGCTTGTGAGTAAACTGCATCAACCTTGTCTGGTGAGGTCTGAACTTTTCCAGTTCCGACTCGAAGAGCTGATTGTCAACATTGGCCTTCTTGTTGAGGATGAGAACGTTCGAAATGTCATCGTTGTGAACCTGGGACAAATTAGCAAATAAACCAAGCAACTTCCACCTCTTTACAAACCTTGTCCTTGAGATCTTTCAACACCTGCCTCCTCTCCCTCTTGATGACATTCAACCTCTTCAACAAATCCTCAACTCTAGCAATCTGATCCAACACACTCATGCCTCCATCGTCCTCATCAATGTCCAACAGATGCTCATTCCTATCGCTTCCACTCCTTGGCCCACCATTCGTGGCTCTAATCCGATCAAGCGCCCGTCTGAACAAGTCATCCTCAAGACCATTCTCCGCCGCCAGTCGCATCTCCTCAATATCCTCTCGGACCATCCTATACTGTCCGAAGAGTTGATTATCGCTGCCGACGGCGTCGTCAATGGCCTCGCGGTAGCTCTTGATGTCGCCACGGAGGGTCACGGTGAGTCTTGAACTAGGCTGCTGTGTCCAGTCATCAAAGTACTTAGCCCTCATTTTCTCACAGACACTTTCTTCCTGGTCCAAGGCCTTTGTGCTGGCGTCGAGAATCTCGCAGATCTTCTTCTTTTGCGACTTGAGCTGCTCAAAGACTCTGTCGAGAGACTCGCCACGGTCGGCCATGTCTTCCATCCATTGTCGGTATTGGTCGTCTACTTCGAGATCGTTATTCTCGAAGCCGCCCTTCAGCACCTTGAGTGAATGTGGCAGGTTGAGATAGTCGAGACTAGTAGTCATTTCTGCGTCGGCCAAATCCACCTTCTCGGTTTCTGCACGCACGAGCTTGGCTTTTTCCTCGTCGTACATGGACGCTGATTCCGTCACCGACATTGGCACGATCTTTGCGAAAATATCCGGACCAATAATCTTGTGGATATCCTGTCCCGCATAGAGTTCCTGCACCGAAATTGGCTTTGCGGCTGGGAGTTTCGGGATGACGGGCAAGGCTGCCTCTGGAGGAATGGTTTGATGGTAGATGTAATCGTTATCCTTGATCAACTCCGACAACTTCTCCTGCACCAGCACCAAGTGTCTTCTGCACAGTTCGAGCAACGTATACCCAGTCTCGGAGTCGAAATTCGAGTTGGTGGGAGGATTGTGTGGGAACGAGCCGGAGATCTTCATAGCATCCTTAATCTGCAGCTCCGCCAGCTCGAGTCTCGCAATGGCCGTACCATAGGAAGAGGCATCGTTCTCGGCGAGTGCTTGATAGTAATGCGATACTGAGCAAAAGTAGTCGTGTTTGATCTACACCAAAGGGAAGGGGTCCTTGCGTTAGCTCCTCCATCGTTGTGTCTCTGTCTCATGCAGGGGTACTATATGCAAGTGCGGGAGGACTAACCTGGATGTACATCAGCCACACCTTCTCGAAGATTCCTTTCTGGACGTTTTCCTGAACGCCCGCGATAGCGTCTCCATAGAGCGAGGCTGCCTGTGCTGCCAACTTTGCCAACATTCCAACCTTCTTGTCGTCCCTAATCTGCTTCTCCAAAAACACCTCTTGTGCCTGTGCCAACATGACGTGGATCAGCGTCTTGACGGTTTCCCTGCTAAGATCGGTCGATGGGGCGTGAAGGAAGTTGTCATTGATGTAGGTGAACATTCCGGCCGAGGCTTGAAACGAGTGGTATGCTGTCTTCAACCCGATATCCTCCGATCTGTTCTGATGAGCGGCATGGCAAGACAACACGGAACTAATGTTGAAGATGATGGATGCCTTTTCGAAGGCGAGCGAGTATTGAGAGGTCGGCTTGTGGGTGAAAGCATCGTACCTATCCCGAAATCAGTATTCGGACACCTTGACCTTGTCGGAGAAACAGCTGTCCATACCAGGTGAATGAGATCTTGATGTGATGTTCGTCGACGGGGAATCGAAGGTCCAATAGCTCCAACTGTCCGTAGTATCGATAAAGCAGATCTCGTCCGGAGGCACTGTCCTTACCAGCGCCTCTCATATCCTGTCTGAGTCGATTGAGAGTGTTGCATTCCTCCGAGTAACGATCTGGGTCACCATACCTGCATCAATCACAATGTCAGCACCCGAAACACAACCAGAAGCCGAGATTCCAAAGGTGGGAGGAGTAGCACATACGTTGAGCGAATGTAGTTCTTTAGTGGGGAAACCCAATCAATCTCGGTGGTGGTCTTGAGCGGAACGCTCAAAGTCGGTGACGGCAACGCCATAGCTGTCGTCTATCTGTCGTCTCCGCAAACTTTCGTTCGTCGTAACGTCTCTCCTTGCACACAACACGCGCGCACACACGAACCCTTGAAATCCGATAGCCTTTGTGTCAAACGCAAAACCATACGCCTTTCCCGTGTCGAAGCCTTTCGAGTGGTCCGGCCTTGCTTTGTACAAGCGAAGATGAAACCCCGCCCTTCAAAACAGTTCGCTCACTCCTCACGAAATCAACTACCCCACACCTCTCTAGACGACCGAAGCCCGAAGCTGTATCGCGACCGTCGGAGAAGAGCGAAAGTCGGCGGTGACGACACGAAACACAAGCTTCGCTGCACGAGCAAAACCCAGGAAGCTGGTCAGGGAAACTGTTCTGAATCTGGAGCTTGACTGTCTATCCTTTTGCGTTGGCCTTCTTCGTTCGCAGACTGTTGTGACCCGCTGCGAAATGCAGACGAAAATAGAGATTGATCGGATGCTGCAGAGTTCAGATTGAAGTTTCTAAAAATTGCAGTTGTTGATGCGGAGGACGGTTAGCGAGAAGGGAGAAGTGTTGTGTTGCTGTTGGCTTTTTCTTAAGGCTGTCGGTCGAGCTGCCTTCTTCCTTGCCTTTTGTTGTTGTTGGGTGCGTAATGTTGTTATGTGGGATGCGTGAACAAATAGACAACGGGTCTGATGACCGAGTTGGTGCAGGAAGGATCGGAGAAAGGAGCTTGACGCGGTAATATTATTTGGAAGAGCCGAAAGTTGTTATAAAGGCCACGAGCTGCGCTGAAGAGTGGGAGTCGAGGGACCTGGCTGGCGTTGGCGTTGTTGGTTTCCTTCTCGGATGTTTGAGGCGGAAGTGAAAGTTTGAGGTGGTTGTTGATGGAGGAGGAGGTGATACCGGGAGGAGAGAGAGCGAGAGGTGGGTGAGATAGGAGAGAGGTACGTGGAACTTCGCGGGTGGGGCGGTACCGTTTGTTGTCGATACAAAAAGGTGAGGGATTCTCACAAGGGAGAGTTGGTGATGGTCGAAAGCGGAGGAGAGGTGGAAAGCCTGAATGGCTGAAGCGAAGGGGAAGAAACGATGATGAAAGAGGACGAAGCTTGCGGAAGACGGCCAAAAAAGTTACAACCGAAACACGGGCTTTGTACGCCCAACGTCACTCCTCCTGATGAACTGCGCTTCTCTCAAGAGTCCACTGTTCTCGATTGATGATTTACAGAAAATTCCTTTTGTGATTATCGTTCGGCGGTAACGCGGACGGCAGCAATATCCAAGTCGAGAGAGACCGTGATGCTCAGTGGGGATCGACCACTGTGTTGCCCAAGGTGGGGTGGGGTGGGAGGTGTGAATATCGGGGGGAGCAGGCGCAACTTAATGTTGGTTTGTGCACTGGCTTCCCCGCTGATTTGTGCCTGATGATGATGATGGTTGCAACTCGCAACGTCCGACGCCTGAAGAGGATGGGTTGAGACTTCAAGAGAGAGAGGACGTTCCGGGAGAAGGGAGGGACAAAGCGACCAATGGCAGTTCAACTTTGGCCCTGAATCTGTTCGATAGAGGGAATCAACACCGCCTCGAAATCACCATCACAGAGGTGTCGACCAACGAGCACATCTCCGTCTACTCTCCCTCGGACAAGCTCCGTTTGAAAGACTCAACTACCCGTATGGAACACTTCATCTACACTCTCTTGACAAGCTTCACCTCCTGCTGATTCGCAGCTTCGATTCTTCACACCCTCGCCTCTCCGGTGCCTCGAAACCCGGCAATTGCTCACATCTCCATCGGTACTACGCCGTCCAGGAGCTGCAAAACGCAGGACATTGGGGCACCATCATGCCCTTTCCTGCGTCCCAATCTAATGAATAATGCACGCACTCGACCACTCTCCTCCTCTCATTATCCTCATCTTGCTAACTTTTCGCGATAGTTGTCCTTATGAGGTTTTACGTTTCGATCTCAGTCAAGCCTCATCAATCTTGCGCCCAAGCGAAGCATCACCAACCAGTCGTCGTCACCCTCACCAAATCCCGTCCAACACCATGTCTGTGATATGGTTTCTCGCATACATGAACCACTCCTCACGTTACCTGCTCTCGACGAACCAGAAGCCTTCCCTTCAGTGCGACAAACGGGTACACTCCATCCACCATTTGCGGGCTTGCATTTGAGGGCGCATCAATCTTCGTTGCTGCGTGCACCCAAAAGCTGTCAATTGGAGTTCTGTGTTCCCAAGCGCAAATTGAAGGAGGTTGGATGTAACCGACACTGCACACACTGAGGTGAGGAACAAAGAAAAAAGCTTCGAAGCTGGCGAAGCGAAGGGTTTGAAACATGACATGATATGCAAGTCGTGATGCACAGCTCGTACTGGGGTTGAAGCTTCTTTGCAAGACGTCTGTTCGCAAGAGGTTCATAAATGTCGGCCATCAGCTCCGAAGCTGTTAATCTTGAGATCCCATCATGACTGAGCACTGCACCGCTGAATTCAGGTACCAGTACGACTCGGATTATCCGCAGTATGGAAGCGATGTCGTGAAAACCTTCCCTCCAACTAACATCCATAAGGCTGTTATGCCGATATCTGCATGCGATCTCACGGATGGTTGCCCCCATATGAACTCTTTGGATAATTCTACAGCTGTACGAAGTATTGGGACTACATATCACTCGCATCTGGCCTTCAGGCTATCTACAAGCATAAACCATAACTTACTCGTAGTTCTTCCATAGAATAGAGATATAATTCCCCTCCTATATCTACACCCGTCGTTGCCTCCAACTTCCAAGCCTGTGATTGCATCCCACAACGTGAATTGCAGCCTCGGCGGCCAATATCGACGCCTCGTCGTTAGCCCAAATCCCTCTCCCAACTTCCTTATCGATAAGACCATCTCATCTCACCTGCGTTGCTCTTCCCTCCTCTCAATACCCACCAACACCCTCACTAAACTCATCACACTCACCACCTTCCCCTCTTCCATCGCTCGAAATGAGGGGTACATCTCCTCACTCATCCCATCCTAATATCCCCCTCATCACGCCCTCCTCACCTCCAGCCAGTCAAACGCCAAAGCTGCCTCCCCACTCGAGATGTCACTCTCCGCGCCTTACCCGAACGGGCTAGGCGAGGAGCGACGGTAGCCGGATGTGGTACAAATTGTCGAGTTGTGGAGACGAGGACGTTGGATGTCTCAGGGTTTGGTATTGGTATGTAGATGAGATGTCTTTGTGAGATGAGCTTTGTTGTGGAAATGCCACTGTAGTGAGATGCGATGGGGCCATTTACGTTGCAAGCGCAAGGATCAAGGGTCTTGCTCGGAGCGAGAGGGAGATGACTTTTAACGGTGATCGATCGCTCGAGCATTGCAAAGCCCTTGCGAGATTCGATGTTTCCGAGAAGGGGATTTCCAACAGCAGCTCTTGCCTTCCTCGAGAAGTAGTCCTACTCCAGCTTCACCATTGCCTCCACTCCCTCCCGAATTAAATTCCACGCTACCCCCACCACAGCATCACCCCCACAGCAATCATGAGCTCAGGCTCAACTGAACCCTGATTCAACCACACCAAAGCCCTTACATTCAACATGTGTTCAAACTATGGCGCGAGCCAAGCACGATGCAAAGACGGGCCGTTATATCAACGTCTCTCGGCGTGGGAGTGCTCGGACAGGTTTGATCCAGGGTCTCAGGTGGCTTGGGTAGCATGGGTAGCGTGGGAGATGAGCGGGGTGCCATGTGCTCTCTGATGTGTAACTTCTGTGCACATGTAGATGATTCATGCATGGATGAGCTCCGGTAGCCGGGGAGGGGTAGGGGAGAATGAGTATGGGAGATCGGTTCAACATCGTTGCTCGTGATGTTCATAATGCAGACTCAAGTATCAAATGGGGGAGTCGGAGAGTTTCATGCTTGGGACGGGTCGGCCCCGCTGGAAGTGACAATAGAATTTGATGCTAGTACAAGAGAGAAAACAGAATGTGAAAGAGAGCGGAATGACCTGGTACTCGAAGGAGATACAAGAAAGAAGGGATCATGCTCAAACTCGGCCGCTACCCTGCTCATGGAAACATATATGAAGAAAAACCATAAAATTATAATCCAGCATAAATACATATGTCCCATGAACAACAAACATCCGAAAAACACAAAACACTAATGTCCTAAAAGCAACAGAGAGAGAATTAAAAATATGATATCCGCAAAAGAGGCAACGCCAGGCTAAAAGTAAAAAAAGAGAAAGTTCCCATATCAAACGGCCACTTCCGGAGTCATGGTTCTCGTCCTCAAGCCAACCTGTGTGTTCAGAAGGTGGAGAACATAACACTGATAATCTCTCTGATAGAGCCTGTCCACAGAGCCCACCATGTTTGTCACCTTCGTCTCTTGGGATCGAAGGTCCGTTATGTAATTATCGGAGGCGTTGTGGTTTGTTACGGCGTGGAAACTGAAAGCTGAATTTGGAGGTAAATAAACGCTGAAAATACGGGCGAAATGTTGTGGGCTGGAGTCTCGATAGGTTATTAGCTACCACCCGAGTTAGAACCAGCTAACAAGCTATCTTCCCTCCACCACGCAACTCACCCGATTCTATTTGCCAGTTCCTGCGGTTCATCTTTGTCAGATCAGTTATTGGACGGCTTCCTAGTCCTCCATAACCTCCGCTGCGGTGGCCTTTCTTGCTGCCCTCTTAGCATCTTCCTTCTCAGCCTTCTTGTTTTTCTTGGTCTTCTTGACCGGTGTTCCGTCAACTTGATTCCCACTATCCAAAAAGATGGTTAGAAAGAGTACTTGACGAAAGGAAAGGGTGGACTCACGTCACAGAAGAGGAAGCCGTCTTCACGCCATTCAACCGATTATTCTTCCCACCCAAACCCAGCCAGCAGCTCACATCCGCCCACATTCCTGCTCTTGCAACAGGGTTGTCACAAACCATGCCATCACTCCACCCGTCATTAGCCTCCACATACAACTTCTGCAAGATATCATCGAAGCGATCCGTCATGATTAGTGCAAAGCTGAGCGCGTCGTCGAGCGCAGCGACTTTTGCGACGGTACGCATCCCGGCGGTGTTTGGAGAGACATGCGGAAGAATGTGCTGGCGGGTGAAGCTATTTCGGCTGGTGAAGGGGTGTAGTCGGGACAGGTAACTGAGATTTTGGCCTGCTCCCCCTTGTCCAGGTTCTCGAAGGCTACCGACCAAGCTGGTCGTTTGTATCGATCTCCTTGACCGTGCATGTTCGAAATGTCGCTGGTATGAAGTATTTCGGTGGATCCAACTTGTTGACGGGATGAATCGAGGACCGTATTCGCCGCGGAGATTGAAGAGCGGGCTACAGACAGCACAAGCTCAGCGGTTGCGCACATATACGCCACGAGAGTCTGGTCGATCTCCATGTCGTCGTTCTTTTCGTCACCACGAGAGTCTGGTCGATCTCCATGTCGTCGTTCTTTTCGTCAAACAAGACCGTCGATTCCTTAACATCGGATTGGCCAAACGTCCCGAGAATCAAATCGCCCAATGCAAGGACAGTGCGAAGCGAAAGATTGCCAACCGAGTTCGTACTCGAATTGTGCTCCAATCGTGCTCGAATCGTGCTCGTATCGTTCTCGAATCGTCCCCGTAATCGTCACCGTCACCCATCGAGCTTTCTGCAGCCGGTGCCATTGTTGACTTGAGAGTTGTCCGAAAAGCTGATTAGGATGATTGGAGTAGGGTTTTGGGAGAAGATGCTGATCAGAATAAGAGTTTAACGTTTGAGGGGGCGAGGTGTGTTTCCTTTCAGACGTATTAGTCTTTGGCAGTCTTTGATGGGGAGGTGTGAAGAAAACAGAAAACAAAACAAGGATGGAACGGATACTTACGCGGAAGCAAGTTTGCCGGGAGTCGGGGGTTTGAGTGACGATGTAAGTAGGTATAACGAAAGGGGAGGCGATGCATATCGATGACCGGAGAGAGTTGACGTTGGGAAGAGAAACGTCGCTGGTCTAGGTGAGAAGGCCTCCAGGTTGCTGTTGTCGGCGGACGACATCTAGACAGTGACGCGAAACTAAAAAGTGGATGTTTGCTAGGGTTGGAAGAAAGGTGCGTTCCCAGGAAAGAGGACTGCCTTTCTTTGCTGCATTTCCGACGTCTGAGAAAGGAAGTAAATCTGAAAGTGCAAAGTATCAACGCTAACCAGATGGGAGCCGATAAGATTATTAGATAAGCCACGAAGCGCGCGGAATAACCTTATTCCTCTGGTGGGCCGGCGAATGGCTCAATCCGTCCGACGAGGGACTTCCCACAGTTTTGAGGCCCCTAAAGATTCGTAAATGGTTACTCTTGCCTACAGTGGAGTGAGTAGGGATGATTTTCTTCTCTTTTGTATACTTAAGTACTTAGTACTGTAAGCTCAAATAACAAAATCCACAGTATCAATGTCACTAGAGAGTACTTCATTAGTACTTCTTACATGTTTAAAATGGAAAGGCGCACTGTTTTTCGAATGTTGCCCGATCCATCCTCTGTAGTGGCTTGCTTTGAACTCGAAATGAACTCACGCTGGGTCGTGAAGTTGCGTTGCGAGCGGCCAAAGCACGTACAACTCACTTCCCTGTGCCATCTGATCCACATTGATATTCGATTTGAGATCGTTCTGTTGATTTCCGCTCTTGTCTAGACGTCTGTCATCGTAGATTCGAAAGCTGATTATTTGTTATGTCATTCTGCTCGTTCGCTGGGATGCTTTAGCTTGCGCAATTAGTGATTGATACTGCTCATCACCGGCTTTCTTGGATCAAATGGATCGTCGATACTCCGTGATCCGATTGCTGCACATGACGTATATTTGGCTCTCAACTTCGACCTCTTTTCAGGCTTCGGATCGTCTGCATTCTCTGTGTTCGTGACCTTGATCAGCAAGTTACACGGACGTTCTTCTCGCGATCTCGTAATCTTCGCATCAGACTGTACTTGAGCTTAAGTAGAGAAGAGTATTCAGTTCCAAAGTTTCTCGTGCACCATACCACCTTGAATTGACGGCGTTTTTAACGTATTGACTCCCATCTGTTCCTACATTCGGTTCTATGTGTGAGATTATGCTCCATTCTGCCTTCCTCTGTATACTCCTATTGCCCTGCTGTTCCATCCTCCGAGGCAACAGTTTAATACTTCAAGTTCTCTTGCAGCAGCTGCTTGTTACTGTTCTTCGTGACCATATTCCATTATGCGTATGCTCAACGCCTTGTACGTTTGCTCTTGAATTTGAGCTCGTATCCTATTCTCTTCTTTTCCGTACTGAGCATCTTTCTGTAAAGTTTTGCATTATGGTTATGCTTGTACATGCGCAAGTGAGGGTTATCTACCCTTTGTTGTGTGATTCTCGTGAGCAATAATGTTCATGTCTTGGTCTACTTAGTAGCTTCTGTCATGCTGAGCGTGCTGCAATGACATTCTGCGTGCTTGTAGAGCCCAACTCCAGGTATACGGGGAAATATCAGCTGTCGACATGTCAGTGATTCCCAGTCTCGTAGCCGATCCGCTGCGCCCCATCTTCAATAAGTAAGCTCTCTCTAACGAGTTCTTCCGGTCTTTGTTCTCTTCTGTCTTCCTTTCAGTGCAGCTTGCATTGTGGCTCTGTTCGTATCAAATGCAAAGCAGGAGAAAAGCGTCATCTTCCATATAAAGATGGACTGAAATCTCGCTCGTGCATTCCAAATAGTTGTGTTGGTGCTTCACGTAGGCCAATTGCAGCCATCGTCGAGCTCAGATCATCCGTAGTAAAGGTAGTTTTTTTGTCTTTTGGAGACCGGCTCGTGACTTCTTCGCATTTCTCTGGTTTAGTGTTTTGAAGTGATCTTATACAGTTGAACTCGTGTTCGTCTGTACTGTACCGGTTTACCTGATGTATGAGTAAAGGACTCCTTTTAGACTTATTGGCTATAGTATACTCGTACATCAGACTAATAGTTGCATATTGAAAGTAAATGCAATCGCAGCTTTTGGTTCGAGCTCTCCTTCTTTTCGTACGAATAGTGCTCCATTTGATGATTCTTAACTCGTGTAGATATGGTCTGTAATAGGAAGATAGTCGGTACGTGAAGTAACCTGCTCCTGTGTAGCGTTCCTTATGCTCATTGAGCTCGTGCCGATTCAGCCTTCGAAGCTTAGAAGTTGTTCTGAGTTCACATGGTTGTAACTTTCCTCGTGGAGTCCCCTAGAAGTAGTCTCTCTTCGGTGCTTCTTGTACTGCACCGAGCACCTGTTTCCCATTTATTACGTGTGGCTTTTCAGTAAAAGATGCGCCTTTTTGTCGTACTAAGCTTGAGCTCGTCCTGCATTCCTAAGATTTGTCGTTCTTGGGTAGTTTTACTGTGGTTGTATTTTATGCATTCAAGATATGCGAGAAGCATGTTGTAATTCATGCTTTTCGACTGCATGGTACTGGTGTAATATTCGTAAACGTTTCTGGTTCGTTATCGTTTGGAATTGAATGCGATTTCTTCAATTTCGTGGGTTCCGCAGTCTTTGTGGTTTTCTCATACCGGCATTTTTGGAAGAGGTTAAAAGATAGCTGTGTAAAGCCTCGCTACTTACGTAAGTCTTTCTGGAGATTTTGATAGAACTCGTAGGTTTGGATGTTCTTCCTCGTATATATACGGGTGCCTGCTCGGAAAGGTAACTTGGGGGATGCCGAGTTCGAGATGTAAAAGAAGAGTGAATTTCGCTAGTGGAAAAGAGATGGTATCCGAAAAACCAGCTGCGCAGGTTTCAGATCCTATCGTGCGCGAAGCCCGGTGGTTTTCGTCTTGCTTCGTGAAGTCCTTGCAGTCCTGGACTGTCGTTCTAGCTGGAGGTGGAGTTCGTACATCTCTCCCTTTATATCGCCGACGTTTGTGGTTATCAAGTGATTGAGTTTTGGTTGTGGTCATGCTCGTACGAGATGTACTTATGATTTGATCAAGGTACGTGTAGGAGAAGAAGACTGTCTTATCTGCTTCTCACCTGCACCGTTTTCGTGTAGAACTGGCATTCTAGGTGATTTAACTTGGTACATGCAAGGCTTTGCATTCCCATTGTTGGAATAGAACTCCATGTATCTCGTGTAATTGTACTACGGAATATGTGTTATGTATTCTCGTGCGTTGACAGATGGTTGTGTATCAAGAAACTGTGTCAATTGGTCAAGCTTCGAAACCTATGTGAAGCGGTACCGTCTTCTAATACGCACGTATTTGCTGGTACTTCCCTTAGACCTGGAAGGATTTCTCGTAGCTTGTCGTTGTCTGCTAGCTTGTACTGAGTATTTCTTTAGCGTATCATTTGGATGAAGCGTTCTCTGGCATGATGTGTAAGGAGTGTCACGGTAAAGCTGGGTGGAGTTTCGGCTCGTACCAGTGGTCAAATCTGTGATGATTTGCAATTTTATGCTTCTCGTATAATCTTTACCAAGCTGCACCGGGTTCGGCTTTCCTACGTACGGATTCCCTAATTTCTCTTTGACAGCTATGCTTTTGGCTTTTGATAGGCGAGTGTTAGGTATCACTTGCATCTTGAGCATCGAATTCGAATACTTATTCGTAACCTGGGAATTGAAAGGAGGTACGTAGGTTTCCATAGCTGTAATCTTTGTATGAGATGTAGAAGGAGTAATCACGTAAGAGAAAATGGTCGTATCGTATGCAGCATACCTCGACTCGTCTGCACCATCCCCATACAGAGTTAGACGGATAGAGTCTCATGCGTGTTGCAGGTACCTGTAGCGTGCTTCCTAACGCTTCAATGATTGAAGCTTGAAGTCGTACTCCAACACTCTCATTTATTCGTTGGTGAAACATTTGCCCTAACTTGAAAAACTTTATTCTCCTCGTCCCTCATTCTCGGTTGTATTGAACTTGACCAAGCAAGTATCGGGTACTGATTCGCTTTACCTACTTCGTAAATACTACCTAACGTACGTACGCTGAACCCAAATTTCTGCTTATTACTCGTAGCGCGTAGCATACTGTTTAGAATGTGCTTATGGTCCGCGTGCATTTTATTTACCCTCCACTTCCCTTTGTCTCTCTTGCAATTGTGGAAGTGTCTTGGTAGATGAAGCATTCAAGGCTTGGAATTGCGAGAGGAGCGTGATCAAAATTCCAAGTTTCATCGTAATGCGAGTCCAAGAAACGAGGATTCTGTACTGTGCGTCTTGTACTCGTACACCTAGGCTGACGTGCGAGTTGCGATTTCTTTCGTGGGCTTGCTTTAGGTGAATCTGGAAGTTGAGTGTTTGAAATCCTTTTGAGTCGAACTCGTCCCATTTCTCTTATTGAGCTTCATCATACCGTGTTCTTTCGTTTATGTTACAAGTCACAGTTGAGTTCGTAAGAGTACTACGAAAAAAATAGCATTGCGTGGAGAGTACGTATACCCATAAGGTGATTTTACGTTTGGCTTTCGATTTCTCGTGACTCGTCAACCATGTAACGTGCGTGTCTCCGGAGTGGCACAGTTTCGTAATGGCTTTGCTTGGGGGTTGAATGGTACGTTGGCTTGCAGTGACTCTTAAAGGAACTTGAACTGTACAGTATTACGTCAAGAGGTTCCGCAATATCGTACTTACTTGGCCTTTGTGAGTCGATTGAGCGTGCGGACTTTTCTCACTCCTTGAGTTTCATAGTTACGGGTTCCCTTGTGAAGCAGAACGAACTTACTCGTACTTCAGCTACGTCTGTGATGTTGGTAATCGATCGTAAGGAAAACTGGAAAGCGCGGGAGAAGGATTGTACTTGTCTCTAGCCATCCTTATCGATTGGAATGTACATGTGCTTGTGTGTTCTTACTTAGTGGTTGATGCTGCAAGCGTATTACGAGAAATTTACACTTCTGTCGTACACTCTTGAGGTTTGAGTTGACTCGGGGTCTTGTATCACTTCTGCGGTCCTCTGTGTTTCTCTTACCAGCAAGTAGTACTGTATCTTGGTCCGAGTTTGCATTTGCTCTCGTATTCTCCCTTAATTACCTTGCTCTCTTCTGGTAGTCTAAAATGTTGGTGGATAAAGATGCAATGTCCGAATTGTGGGTTTGCTTTCTTATGGTGAAGGGGCTTGGGCCACTCCCCTCGTAGGGGTTCCCTACAGCCCCGGGTCTATCACGCAAAATATGCTTCGTTGTCTTTCTTGTCTCCATTTCGGCTGTTTGTTCTGAATTCTGATGCTGAAACTGTCTTCTTTATCGTCATTTTCAAGCCGTTCAAGGTGTCTTCCGAGGTCTATCCATGCATCCACCTAGCAGATTAACCCGTCGAGCAGTCTGTTGACTTTGTCGTTCGCTTCTCTGATCAGTATCCATCCCATGAACCAAGTCAAGCTACAGTTGGAGAGTTCAAGAGTCCTTGGGACTCATCTGCCTACACAGCGAACCACCAACCGTCTCCAATTCCATATTCGCTCGGCCACAAATTTCAGTTTTCTGATGAAAACTTTCATCTCCCAAACATCCATCGCTGAAGAGGTATTCCCCGCAAAAGTTTGAAGTTTGCTAACACACAATGAGGTCTCGATATCACCACCATCCCAACTATTCTTGTCAATGCAAAGTCCTTGCACAAAATGTATGCCAGTCTATGACAGTATCAAGGCGAAGAGATTATGGCGATGGTATGTATAAGAATAGTAAGGTGAAAGCGACATACAGTACTGACCATAGTTAGCAGTGAGATCCTTTGAGAGAAGCACCAAGCGAGCAAACAACATACAGCAGACAACTTGACTGTGCATTACCAGTATTTATCGATATTTGGTTTCAAAGTAGGAGTAAAGAGGGACTGGGATTAGAGGTAACTTATACCAGTTTTACCTGCATCTTATTTCCGCTAACAAGACGTCAGAATGACAGCAAGTTCGATTGCGAGGTTTTATGATCTCAACTGCAACCTCATTGGCACATTCAAGGCGGGGTAAAGCTCTCGTTGTTGAATTGGTTGAAGAATTAGTTAAGAGTTTCGTTGCCAGAACCGTCTATAGCATCGTCTGTACGATTAAATCAATCTACTGAACTGCCTACCTAGGTAACAGGACTGTTGACTGATCCATGTTCGTTTCCGTTCTCGAATCCCTGAATTAATTGGTTGATTTTTCCGTATTTTTTTCCGTCTATCTTTCTGGTGAAATTTGACGGATCCGTACACGCTTCGTCCTAGGAATCCATTTTGGGTTTACAGGGGGGTTTAATTGGGCCATGAAGTACGTGCTAAGCTGAATACCTATTTGTACTACGGTTAACTGTTGTGTTCGTGCAAGCAGGACAACACTTCTATCACGTTCTGATGCTCAGTGGCTCGTATGTCGTATGCATATATGGTTCAGTACGAGTTGTAAAGTACGTGTGCCGTTCTGATTTAATCTTGTACAAAGGGCTCTTGGAGTTACGACTGAACTAGATATCGTAGTATTTTGCCTCCCGATCCTCTGTTACTTTCTTCAAACAGTTGTAGGTGAATGATATGATATGAAGGTGAAATGGGGACATAGTGAGGATGTATGTAGTGAAATGTAATGATGATTCTCTATCTCTACTGTCTAACCTCTAGATATCCTCTATTGCCTTACTTCCGTTGGTATAGGTTATAGCCCTTCCCGTCTGGACGCCACAGCTACCAGCCTCAACTCGTGACTAGCCTCCTCTCTTCCCTACATCACATCCCTCCCTCGAATGGCTCTCGTCCTTTACGCTAATGTAGTTGGATGATGGAAAGAAAAAATGATATGAAAAACATAGAGAGATAAACTGGTGATCCTTCCTCATGGTGTTGCTGTGCTCCTCCTTCCTCATTCGGCCTGTTGTAGCATTGACGCTAGTAGTATCAATTCTTCGACTGTCGGTGCTGTGGTGTCGATAGTTGCGTGGTTGGTTGCTGTGTCTGTGGTGGTGCTCGTGTTGACTGCTCGCTGAGATCGTAGGCTACGCTGCTTCTTCTTCTCGGACTTGTCGTTTTCTTCGCGAAGATACTTGGGAATCTGCCAGTTTTGGGCTTGGTAGTAGATTCGTAGTGCGTCCCTTGCGGTGTGTTTGAGATGTTCGATTGGTTCCCATGATTCCTCTTCCTCTGGGAGGTCCTTCCATTTGACCAGGTAGTGTCTTCCTTTAGCTCCTTCGATATATCCGTGTTGCTTGATACTTTCGACTTCGTATTCTGGCAGGCCACCGGAGATACGGAGTGGTGGGGGTAGTTGTTGGTGAACGCGTGTAGATGTTGTATCTGTAGCTGCTTTCGGTTTGAGGAGGCTGACGTTGAATACGGGGTGGATCCTCCATCCTTCCGGGATGTCGAGTCGTGCTGCGTTATTGCCAATCATTTCGGTGATTGCGAATGGTCCGAAGTAGGGGTGTTGTAACTTCTTGCTACGGCGTGTGTGTTCATCTTCCTCCTCGGTTTGGAGATACGTGATAGGGGCTTGATTGGCGTAGTCTGTTGCGAGATTCTTGGTGCTGAGGTATACTTCGTCGCCTGTCGAGAATGTGTGCGTCGTGTGATGACTGTTGGCCACCATATCGGCTTGTGCTTTCTCCATGTTGGTGCGCAGTTGTGCCATAGTCTGTTGCTGTTGGCGTATGAAGGTTTCTCCCATCGCTGTACGGGGGTCCTCCGGAAGTGGTTCAGTTCGGCTCGTCATCTGCAGGCCGAGGGGGTTGGACGGCTTGTATCCTAAGTCTGCTTCGAATGGGGACATCTTGATTGCGGTGTGGTAGGTGGAGTTATATACAAACTCAGCAAGTGGGAGGTCCTGGTCCCATTCTACTTTACCCGTATCTTCGTCTGGCTTTGACATAGCACGTAAGAACTTTTGAACGATCGAATTAGCTTTCTCGGCAGGGCCATTGCTCTGTGGGTGGAAGGCGGTTGTCAGGCGTAGCTTGGATCTGAGCTGCTTTGCGATATGGGACCAAGCTTCTGATGCGAATCTCGGATCTCGATCGGATACCACCTCTGCTGGCCAACCGTGTACATCAGGAAAAACACCCGCCAGATTAGGATAGATTACAGAATCACACCCCAAGTCAACATGATTGTAGTGATTACCGATTGATTAGGGGGGTGCTGGGCGTCTAGAACAGCAAATGGGTCCCCTACGACGGTAATCCTACCTACGATTTGCGCTGGGCGAGTTACCTCCCGCGATTGAGCCGAGCGCTCAATTCTCCACGTTGATGGTGGTGATTATCCTAAACCACTAACTAAATATTCCTCCGGGACAGGTGCTTATTGTGATTACGCACCACCCC
>ML119843.1:0-76975 GCA_003788565.2 Ascobolus immersus RN42 | reverse complement strand
GAAATATAAGCGAAGCGTCTTGATCGGTAAGCCGTAAGGTTCCGGACAAGGTAAGCGACGTAGAAAGAAAGAGAAAGAAACAAGAAATGTGTGCGACCTTGGGTCCAAAGCATGCGGGTCCGCCCGTGGACGTCTAGAACGTTATGAACCTAGCTAGAAGGAGTAACGTGACAAAGGGAACGGAAAAAGCAAAGGAAAGGCAGCGAATCCATACTATCCAACAGCAGGCGATGAGATGGATAGTCACCCTAGCGTAGTTGAACTTTCCTGTCCCTTGGAAGCACACGCAAAAGAACTTGATGCATTCCACTACACGCCCGGGGTCTCCTTCCTTGATGGCGGAACGCAGCTCGGCATAGGCTAACATATCGCGGGTGAACAGAAGTGCGTTGTCGAGAGGAATGTTATGAACATTGTTGACCATGAAATCGAGACTTGGCCCCTCATCGTTTGTATCACCCGGAGTGACCGTCGGTGCCTTGTCCTTGTTGCCTGTCTTTTTCTTTCTGCCTGTGCCAGTTCGGGGTTTGGTATTTCCCGTGCCATCCGTGCCGGGCTCTGCCTCTCCATCCTCCTCGAAACCTCCACTCGGGCCCGCTGTCGTCTTCCATTTTTTCTCGCCTGTTGCCTTGTTGAACTTCTTGTTCTGAAAGAATAGAGGATCGAATAGTCGAGTGCATACTTGTCGCAAGAAGTCCAGCCACTGGTGCGTCAGGAGGTATTCGCATAGTGCTTCTGGTGTGTCGGCTCCACACGCGGCCATGAGGCATGCAATGAAGTAAGCAGACAGCATATCCATATGCAAATACTCACACGCCCTGAAATCCTTGCAATCCTTGTCCACTTTGTTGTCTCCGATCAGTTGCTGATACCTGGAAATGGACCCAAGATCTTTCCCATCGTCTCGGCCCCAATGCGTCGCAGAAATCATGCTTTGGGCAGCCATTTGGAAATGGAACAGCTCAATACTCGATTCGAGATATGCCTTTGAGTCTCCAACCGTCGTACTCTCTACTCGTTGGTACAGCGCCTTGTTCGCATTCCGGACAGTCAAGAAGTCCCCACCATGGGCCTGCACAATGTCATTGTCGCCGTACCAGGATCCATCACAGCCCGTCTCTCGCTCCATAAAATCAATGACACTGATCGTCTCGTCAACCCGGCCCTCATTCAATCGAACGCATGGAATTGGAGCAACATGTGTCTTGGTTGCTGGGAGAGGCGTAATCGCGGGTGCCTTGGGCATTCCATCCTCCTTCCACAACTCTGCGAGCTCGTCTGGGAAGTTGTCCTTGAGTATCTGGGCACCAAAAGCAGTCGCTGCTTCGATGAGGTGTGCGGTGTCCGGCTTGATGTGCTTGAGGCGAAGTTGCAGGGCTCGCTCTCTTCTGATGTTGGCGGACGTGAGGAACGTGCCCGCCCACGCGCGCGAATTGTCTGGGAATATGAGATATGTCTGGGTTTCGTGGGACATGTGGCGCTGATGGGAAATCATTGTCTTTTTCCTGCCATACATTTGATTTAGGTTGTCCCATACCCAAATACACAAACCGAGCTTGACTCTGTGTCGATAATCAGTCCGCAGTTCGGTAGAGAGCCTCTTGGCCATCCGTGTGTTTGATTCATACGAGACACATATTCCCAGTCGCGATAGTACCGCTATCGCACGTTTGGGTACCCTTGCTGCCATCAAGAAGTAACCGATAATCACTACATAGGTTGTTAGTACTGGCATGTGGGTAAACTGTCCTTCTTACCTTGAAGTAGATTCGCATTCTTCGTCTTCGCATAACCAAGTAAGGCAAGAGCACATGCTGCCATGAGTTCCTTATTCTTCCTGACTTTTTTCTTCTTCCCTTTCTTCTTCTTCTTTTTCTTTTTCTTCTTGATGGGGTTTCCGTTCTCATCAACGTTCTCCCAATCTCCATCCTCATCCTCATCCTCTTCCTCACTGGTATCATCCTTCCTCCTGCGCGGACGTCCCTGTGATGCTTCATCCGCTGATGATTCGCTTTCGTCGCCTGAGCCTCCGCCATCCTTGTTCTTGTCCTTTCCACCCGGTTCTGCCTTTTCGCCCATGCCCACCATTGACCCGATAATCCGCCATGTCGTTGGAGCCTTTTCTTTACAGTTGTCGATGAGGCTAGAAAACTCGAAGCCTTCCATATCCGCAGGTGTGACCTTGTCGATGGGTAACTTCCATCCCTTTATCAGTTCATCCATCTCCTCTGACATCTCCTTGGCCACCATAGGCACAATCATCCGACTCATCACAACTCCATCTTGTGACCATGCCAGCTTATGTACCTGCCTCTCCATCATTGGGTGCGTAAGCACTGCTGCCATATCCTCCTCGAATCTGTCATCTTCGATCGAAAGCTTCACCCGCTTGCCCTCCTTGGTGTGTCGTCCGCGACTGTGCGCCTGTTCAATCTGGAGACGAAATAGGTGCAGTGGGGTACCCAATCCAAGGGCGTCGAGTAGGTCAACTGCATAATCGATTCGCTTCTTGAGGTCGTCGTCGGGACTGGGGCGCGGTCGGTCGGACGGCCGAGCTGGCATTTTAGGTGTTGGGACGTCTTTTCGTCTGTCATCCCGTCCCGGCGGGCCCTACTGTCGCAAGTGGGGAATGTAGTGTCGCAGATGTGGACTGTGGTGGTTCGTCGCGAGAACGGCAGTCTCACGCCCGCACACCCAACTACCCCATGCGTGGATTTGGGACTGTTTTTGGGTGGGCTTGGCTTGCATCACTAGCGGGGTTTGGGGGGGGTTTTGACAAATTTGGCTTGGGACCCTCGGCTATCAAAATGACACCAAAAAAATGAGTTAGTCTCCAGGCCCTTGATCCGCCTTTCATTTTCACCGCCAAGTTCTGAATTTCTATCTAAAGTGGCCTAGTGCCTCTCCCATACAAATTATTTTCACCCCCCCCCTCCGCGTCCGTCCCTCCCTCTTTCTCACTATCTTGGCAACTCTCTCACAAGGGCCGGGTTTCGAGGCTACTTTTACGGGACTCTATCCTCCATGTTTCGTGGAGCTTGGGAACCTCACAAAGATACCTCAATGTCGCGAGTTCGACCCTCGCATCGGGCTTCCGTTTTGTCAATTTGAGTACCCCAAACAACTTCTAAAACCTCTGCAAGTAGATCTTCGTTTATTCAACCCCTGAGGGCCCCAGGCCCTCCGAGAAACTTAGCAGCAGACATGATCGGGCCAACTGTCTCTTCTAGCCCTTCCTGGAATTCCACTGGCACTGTGCCATTACATCTCTCAAAACCTTTTTCGACCCGGAGTCTTTCGAATCGTCCCACTTTGCTATTACATCAACCATAATAACCTCTTTCAACGAGTCCTTCGCTGGAAAGTCGCGCGGTTCTTTCGAATCGTCATGTTCTCCATCGCACGCCCGTCCCTCCAATACCCCTCTTTTGGTTTCGGGAATCGCAATCCCTCCACTGCAATCGCCCTGCTTTTCACGTTCGCGATTTCTGTTGCGTTTCTTCTGCCCTAATAAAGCTTCAACACAAGCAGGAACTTGAAACCACCCTTCCTTCTTCTCGAGCGCGTGTTTGGGCCCTTTAAAAAGAAGGTCTTCTGGAGTCCGCGTTGCGCCACAAGTGTTTGAACCACTATCGTTCGAGGAAGCTTCTCTCGAATCATCGCAGTCCTCGAATCGCACTTTCTTGCTCTCCTGCCCTACTTTTAAGGTCGGGGTCTTGATCTTGGTACTATCGCTGCCGGTGCTCATGGTTGACTCGGGGTCTCCTCGATTTACACATCTTCCTCGTTGTGTTTGGACCTGGTGGGATTGAGCATGCCTGCGTTTGGTGTCAGTAACAAAACTATCTGGTGATCTGGTACATACTCAGGCTGCTGGTCATTTGAAGGCATCTCTACAGTGGTACTGTATTTGGAGGATTAGCTGGGGTGGTAGTAGTGAAAAAGGGGCTAGGTATGAGCTTCTGGCTCTAAGAAGTGAAGGTCCCTTGGGCCCTGGGGATTGCGGTGCGAGCATGTTCACGTCCATCTTGATGCCTGTTCCTCTTGCTGGTAAACAGAGCGATGCTGCTCAGCATCTTGGTCCGTCGGTTAGCAAGAAGCATGATTATGACCTGCTCTCCAAGACCAAGTTGGCCGTTGTATTTTCGGTAGGATCGATGGAAGGGTGATGTTGCAAAAGGTAAGGCTCGAAGCCGGGCAAAACATACAGCACCAAGGATTCCCGCGTGGTCACCCACCGAAGTACTAACTTGGCGATTAGAAGCTTGACTATGGGAGAGCGGACGGGATCCCGTATATTCTTCAATCTATGGCCGTATGTGATAGCTCTATCAAACCAATGGACATAACCACCTGACAGAAAACAGAGCTCTCCACCTGATATCACCGCCCTTGAATATTCGAGAGTGTAGAGCATCGAGCTACAAGTAGGAACCACCGTTTGGTGCCCAGTACAAGACAATGGAATATGCCAATGGATGGAGACAAAGGTCGAGACAAGTCCGCAGGCTACTCAGGTGGAGACAGAGCCTTCCTAATACTGCAGATAACGGTCTGCCATCAAGTAACCAGCATGCCTCTACGTCTAGAAGGCAGGCGGATGACGGAGGAAAGGGGAAGGAGCAGCCCAGGGACCACGTTGCGAGAGCCCCATTGTTCCCTGCTACCTTGGCCTCAGCCATCCCCTCTTACTCAACTGGTCTCTAGAGCTTCCCAACGGGTCAGAGGCTCCGCATCTCTTACTTTACTCTTAGGGCTGAGTTTCACCAATCCATCGGAGCTTTTCGAGGACGGTGACATCTCGGCTAGAAGCTGGATGATCTCTTCTTATGCAGGGTGCTGTATCCAGCAGGCGAGCATTGTCCTCGTTTCGTGGGACATCCCTCACTTTCGGCTTTCACGATTCAGCGATTCAAGACAATTCCGAGCATCAGATGGTAATTTCTTTATTTTCAATACAAAATCTAGATAGAGATTCGCGATACTGTGCCTGAATATCGGCAGTTGTAGCGGCCATCAACGCTCGAGATGGCGATTCGGACGTCTCAAACGGCAGCGATGAGGCTCTTCAGGTAAGGTTTGTGGGCGCCAAAATAGTGTCGAAAGCAGAAACGGAAATTCTGAACGTCAAGACGAGCGTGCGAATCGAAGGGTCGTAACGAAGCGGCGGAGGATTACGCGCGAAAAATGGCGCCGGCTTAAAGAATTGGGTTTTGTGTGTCGACAAAAGAACCGTCACTGTGGTCTTACGTAAGCAGCCCTGCCCTAAAAAGTCCACACTTTGCTCCCCGACCTACCAAAATTACAGAAGGCTAATACCTGACGACAATCGAGATACGCCAAACGACATACGCCCGCCCCAACAAAAAAGACACTCAGGTACGGATATTGCCTTCCTTGCTGCTGGCGGAAAGAGGAAATTGTTTGGGAGAAAATCGGCGAATTACGGCGGAGGAATGCTGGAAATTTTGGATGGTCGGAATTGGCGGGGAGGAGAGGATTTTGGGGATGGGATGGCAGAAATTTCGGAGCAACAAAATCAGAATTTGGGGGACAAAAGGCTGACTCGCTCTCGCTTCGTCTGCAACAGTTGGAACACATAGCACAGCATGGGTATCTCCAGAGATTCGCGTCACAAGCGTGCGGCCACTGGTGCCAAACGCGCCCACTACCGCAAGAAGCGTGCTTTCGAGCTCGGTCGTCAAGCTGCCAACACCCGTATGTTCACCGCGATAATCGTCGAAAAGGGACGGAGAATAGAGCGAAAAAGCTGACACAATATTCAGGTATTGGTGCTAAGCGTATCCATCTCGTCCGTACCCGTGGAGGAAACCGCAAGTTCCGTGCTCTCCGTCTCGACTCCGGCAACTTCTCCTGGGGCTCTGAGGGAGTCTCCCGCAAGGCTCGTGTCATCGGTGTCGTCTTCCATCCTTCCAACAACGAACTCGTCCGCACAAATACCCTCACCAAGTCCGCCATTGTCCAGATCGATGCCGCTCCTTTCCGTCAGTGGTACGAGTCGCACTACGGCACCACCCTCGGCAAGAAGAAGGTCGTTGCTGGCGAGAAGACCGAGGAGGTTGTCAAGTCGAAGTCCGCCGAGAAGAAGCACGCTGCCCGTGCTGCCAACTCCAAGGTTGAGCACGCTCTTTCGTCCCAGTTCGGTGCCGGTCGTTTGTACGCTGCCGTCAGCTCCAGACCTGGACAGTCCGGAAGATGTGACGGTTACATCTTGGAGGGTGAGGAGCTCGCTTTCTACTCCAAGTTGTTGAGGAAGTAGAGAGTTACATAACCATCTTTTTTATTTTTTTCTCGTGTTTGGGTTTTCATTTATCTTGTTCACGGAGTTTAAGTTACACTCATCTGGGAATGTCTTTCAGCACAATACGAGAGATAGTCATGCAATGGGACGGAAAAAGTATGTAATTTCGGCCTAAAACGTTACCTGTTTCTGGTTGTGATATGGGTAATGTGGATTATGATTCGTGAGCAATTATAGTCCTTCGTTTTTTGTTTTGAAGCAAACATTGTGCTGGAAGAGTCCCTTTTTTTGAGTGAGCTTTGTGGAAGCATTTATTTGTGGATCCCATGCGCTGTAAATAAGTAGAACTTGGTTTTAAGCCCGTTTGATACCTTCATCTGTCTCCCGTCTGTATAATTACTTTGAACAAGATTCTAAAATCATAATGTGAACTTGAGGACCGATTATTCTTTCGGATAAAAATTACAAGGTCCACGAATAATTAACCAGAGATAGCCTCGTTCCCACTGCAAAGTGCAAAGCATGCTTCGACCGACATTGCAGAGAGCATCTGAAAAATTGCTGCGTAAACCAAGGATTCAACAGTACTGTCCAGCTCGGTGCCACTTTGATTGCGATGATGATTACATTGATCATGAGGGTTGGCGTTTTGCTATCATGAAGTTTCTACTCCGATAAATGGCGGCCTTCTTAATTGTTCAGATCACAAGTAGACGGTTCACCAAGAAATGGATACAGATGTTAATGAGCGAAGAATATAATACGCAATTGGTTATGATACAGAATGAAGAGTGAAGATACAAATAGCAAGAACCCCCCGTAAAATGAAACCCAATGAAGAACCGATTAAACTACCCTGATAAAAAAAAACCTCTTTGAACGCCTTTTTGAAAATATTACCACACACGGACTCTCAGCTAGATGGAGTAAACATTTAAGCAGCAACGAAGCCCTTGACGTTCTCCAACCATCTCATGTACTCCTTCTGCTCCTTGAAGTCAATGTAGTCTGGGATGAAGAGAGCGAGCTGGGTGTTGATTCCACGCTCATCCAAGTAACGCTCGAGAAGGACCTGGAGATCCTCATCGAGGTTGCCGAATGGTGGTCCGGCGTAGACACCACGGCGCTCCCAGTCAGCCTCGGCGGTCTGGGCGTTGGCAAGAGCGGCGGACTTGTGGAAGTAGACGTTGTCGATAACGAACATGCCGTCCTGGGCGACACCGTCAATCTGGAGAGCACCGGCGTTGGCCTAAAGTGCGTATGTTAGCTGCATGTTCACAGTATGAAGTAAATGGGAGTATTCGTTACCTTCTCGACGATGACGTTGACACGGGCTGGGAAGCTTGGTCCGGCCTCCTCTCCCTCCTCATCGTAGGTCTCGTCCTCCTCAATCTGCTGCTTCTGTGGGGAGCCCTTGGACTGAGCACCTCCGGACTGAGCGTTCTCTGGGGTATCATCGAGCTCATCATAGAGAGCCTTGTCGTCCATCTCGTCCTGCTGGAGGGCGTTGATGTCGGAGATGCTGAAGGTGACACGGATGGTCTCGTCGTTGAACTTGCGCTCGAGGACAACCTCGTCCTGGCCAGCAGTATCCTTAACCTAGACGAGCAGAGTTAGCGAGAGTCCTCGCTTCGGTTACCAGATCTCAATTGCCATCAAAGTCTTGTATCAATGACGAAACTCGCGATGCAATTGCAAGTGGCAACATGAGCAAAAGGGCTACCTACACTGAATGGTCCATTCTCCAGGTAATCCTTGACGGAAACTGGATAATCATCGTAGTCCTTCATGTCCTTCTCGAGGTCCAACTCATCCTGCAACTTCTGGACAAGCTCCTCATCGACCTCGCTTCTCGTCAACTGTCTCGCCGAAGAGTTGAAAGCAGCCGTGAACCGCAATGGTGTAATGGCGAATCTCTGTGGGGTAACCTGGCGGAAAGATGAGGTCTTGGTGAGGAATGTGCGGGTGGAGGTGAAGTTGGAGAAGCGGGCGGCCTTGACGGCGAGACGGGGGACGTTACGGAACATTTTGAAGATGAAAATGGATTTAGAGATGAGGATTGGGGACTTTGCTGTTTCGGTGATGAGGGTGAGGTGGTGCTGAATTTTTGAGGGTCAGAAAAAGTGGATGGACGCTAGAAAATATCGCCAAGCCGAACCTGCAGGGGCCAAGTCGTTTGAGGTCATAAAGCTTCGAGGCTCTTCTGGAGCCTCTTCAGTTCGAGGATGGCACTTGATGCTATTCCGAAATAGAAATATTATTATGATACAGAGTAGAAGTGCTGTGTATAAACCAAAGATAACCGCAATGCAGTAGTAACTAAGCATGTAATCCAAGACATAAGTCCTTCTCCTCTACCTGAAAACGGTGTTGGCTGCTAGCCGGAGCCAATTCATTCCTCATCATCACATCCACTCACTACGCAATATGACCCCCTAGGCCTTGCTAATAGTTCTGGGTTTAGCACTCTCCTTCCACCCACCGAGGATATCGTTCCAAGTCAAGCCTCCAACCTTCTTCACTCCCTCACCCCTACCCTCTCCAACATCCTCAAACACCTCCTGCCACTTGCCACTCATCATGCCCATCAGGATGACAGTATCCTTAGCAACGTCACCAGAATGTACCCTCAAGAACTCCCTAATAACCTCCTGCTCTTCCTCACTAAACGGCAGCTGTAGGAACTCCATAGCGCTGTCCACCTTCTTCTCTCCCTTCAACTGCTCACCGGCACCGATCTTTGCGCTTGGTAATGACAGGGCGTATTGTGTGAGCGAGATAAGAAACGGTGAGGAATGCGCATGTTCGAGACCTTCGGGGAAGAGTGTACGGAGATAGCGGTAGGCTCCTGTTATGGAGACTTGCTTCAAAGCATTGAAGTACACTTCCTGTGTAGCCTTGTCGGACTCGTTGGTGGTATGGGCAGCGGTTTGCATAAAGAGGACGGCGAGTTGGGCACCGCGAAGGTGGTTTGTGTTGCAAGTAGTGAGGAGTACGAGGATTTGGCGGGTGTAGTTGGGGAAAACGGACGGATGGGTAAGAGCGGGAATTGCTTCCTGTACACAGAGAATTGTTAGCTTCTCTACAGCAACCTACAATAGTAGCAGGTCGGTTCCAGGTCAGAATCCATACCTCGAAGTTGTGCTGGTCGAGATCATAGAAGCCGTCCATCATTGTGACGAAATGAGAGGGTAGGGACAGCGCCTTGATAATCTTCTCTGTCGGTAAGATGGCGCCAGGCTTTGTAACTTTGTCCATGTCTCGGTAAAGGTAGTAGAGGAAGGAGTATTTCTTGAGGCGGTCAAGACGTTCGTTCTCGAGGATTTCGGAGATGAGAAGTTTGAAGGCTTGTGGGTTTTGGGGTGGATACATCTTTCGAGCTAAATAGTTCCGGGACCTGTCAGTAAGGAGCCTGCTATACAAACAACAGGAAGGGTTGCGAACGCACGATCCATTTCTCCCAAATCTATCAGCAACCGGTCGTAGAAGAGGAGGCCGTCGGGCATGGAGTTTCGACACCTCTTGATGGTTTGAATTCTGGCGGCCGAGTAGGCATGTTTGTTTTCCTCCATTGGGATATCGTACATGTAGGGCGAAACAGTATCATCGATGAATCGTAGTGATGGCGCCATGTTGTGTAATTTGGTTGTTTGGTGATGGGTGGGAGAAGCAGGAAGACGTGATGTTTTGTTTTGGAGTTGCGATTGGCACTTGCGACAAAATTTAGCCTCGTTTCTGGGCAAACGCTTAATCCTCTCGAGGCAAAACAAGCTCCTGCACCCAACAAACATGGGAACCGTTTTTAGTAAGTCTTCAGATTGCGATTGCGTCTATTTCGACCATATTATGCATTATTGAAGTATATAAAAACCCCAAGATGGAAACAGCCAAATCCCTAAACTTCTTTGGCGGAAGACTATGCGAGTACATATGAGAACATGAGATTAACGGTAGCCTAATCCTCATCCATAGCATCACTGTGGAGAGGCTTATCCTCGCTATCACCTCTTTCGAACCTTACATCATCGTTCTCCTCGTCAGATTCATCCTCAGAGATATCCGTCCAATCGGCATCATTATCCGGTATTTCTCCAGGGAGTGACTGGTTGTGAAGTCCTTCATCGATCTCCAATATTGTCTCCTCGAAGATACCCTCCTCAACCATACCAGAAAGGACCTCCGTAATGAACGGCATATAGTTATGTCTCTTTCTCGAGCCGTACTCTTCCGCCTCCTCCCTGTCTCTGGCAGCCTGTTGGACAGTATTCTTGAACTTTGCCTGATCCTCTACCAGCTTCTTCCTGAAATTCAGGGCCGGCTGATAGGACATATTTGCAATTCTCTCCTCAAGAGGAGGAAGACGATTGATGGCGTACTGAGCACCGATGAGGAGATCTTCGCCGTCGATACAGCGGTCCCATCCAGCCACGGAGTTTCGCCAGTTCTTGTTGAGTTTATCCAAGCGTGCATCGACACAGGCAATGACGGCGGCATTGTTATACAGACTTCGTCTTGCTGAGATGTACTCGTCGGCAACAACGCAAAGCACCGTGACTTCGTTTTCGACGGCCTTTTCTGCCTGCTTTGCAAGTACAGGGAGGATCTTACCAATCCAGTCCTCATCGCCTTCAAGCTCACCTACAATTGAGTTAGATATAAAGGTTGATATGGATATGGGCGGGAAGGTAGCTTACCAACACGTTTGGGGAAACGCTTCATTCCATCCATCTCCCAGACGCAGCTAAAGGCAGGGACATATGCAACAAAATGGTATGCAGGCTCCATGTGATTATCACTTGGCTCTTCTTCCGACTTGCCGGCTTTGGCCCTCTTTGTCTTCTCGGCCTCGATGGCTTCTGCGGCTCTGTACAACTTGATGTCTGACTGAACGGCTTCAAGGCGCCTACATTTAATATCAGCTTTGCAAATATTTGAGAATCGTAATACTTACTTTCCGTTTTGATTGTGGATGTTCCTGATGTAATCAAAGCTGGAGAGACAGAGACCTCGGGAAGGTGGAGGCAGGTCGGAGGTATGCCATTTGAAGGCATCCAAGTGTTCGCCAATATTGACCTGCGTTGAGGTGATGTTCATGACGACGTTCAGAAGAGCGTAAGTTGCACAAGCATTGTCTGCGTGAATGATCTATAACTTGTCAGATAACGCTCGTGATGGTTCTCGTAGATGGGTTACTTGATTGGCAAACCAGAGGTTGTCAAGCTCATCAATCTCTTCTTCAACGTCTTCGGTCTCATCATATTTCATCAGCAGGATGATTCCGTAAACTGGCCTTTAGGATGTTAAGAACGCCTTCAAGCCAATTTGAAGACTCTTACCTGCGAATGGCACTCAACGTGTACTCGTCGAGCGAGAAAACCTCTTGTACTTCCAAGCCGCTCACACCATATTTCCGGAGCATGTCGCTGAACAGTTTCTATCTCCAAGTTAGTTGCGCCCAAACACTAAGAAGGACACAACTCACCGGATCACTCTCGACAGAAAGCCAACCAGCCCAGTCTGGAGGCATGGGATTGCGAAGAAAAGGTTTCCAGTTCTGAGGATCGTTAAAGTCTGGCATGTTGACCTTGATCTTCTTTTGTTTCTGCTTTGGAGTCTTTGGGACAGCGACCTCGATCTCGTCGTCGGTGCAGAACTCCCTGTCGTCGCTGAGGCCATCATCGATATCCGACATCTTTCTGGTGGCAGTCTTCTTCTTGCCTCCTCTTCCTCTACCGCGTGTGGCTCCGCGTCCTCTTGTTGGTGGAGTGTCTGAGAAGGCGTCGCTATCGGGACTGCCGTGCGCGGCGGCCTAGAGGATGTTTGTTAGCAGGTTGTTTTTGAAGAAAGAAACTTCCAATGAAATAAAAATGAGCCCAATCAGCTTCCAAGCGGAGCTGGCAGCTGCTGGCAAATTTTCATTCATTGAAAGTCAGACGTTCTTACCTGGCCTCGGCCTCGTCCAGCCGGTTTCTTGGAGCCTTTTGGACCCATTCCGGACCGAGATGTATCGGGAAAGAGCTAAACAGATGTAAACAGAGGTGATTGGCCGAGAACTAGATCAATGCAAGTGCGATTGGGACGTGTAGGCGAGTATGTTGCAGGTTTGTTACTTTCGCGGTTTCGCCTGTAATCTTCTTTCAAGGGAGGTGTTGTGGCTAAGAGGAATGTTTGCTGCAGAAGCTCAATTGTCCTCAAGGTCTGTCGTTGTTGGAGGGTTCGCCTGCGTTGTCCTGGGCTCTTTGTTATGGAAACGGCGGCCAGGGACCTGCCAATCCGCACGTGGTGATAGAGCTGTTGACTACTGAACGTCCCCGTAGAAGAAATCCTCCAGGCTCTTTGAGGATTGGCTCGAGAAGATGCCGCTCAAAGGCTGTCTATACAGAGGCCTGTGAGTTAACTGAAGATAAACAGAGTTTGACGTGTTTAAGAAGTTCAAAAGTCGCTTGTTGTCTACGGAAAAACATTTGTCCGGAGTTCGGGGGGCTACTCTAGTTTGACGCTAATCAGGAATAGGTATCGGGTCTAGCGTCACAAAATTGTTGTCGTTCCGCGTCGCCCATTTGCAAGCAGAACACGAGTGTAAGCTCTCCACTCCACGACATCACCTCCTCCACGCCCTGAACCCCGGATTCTCGCGTTTTTTCTCTCCTTTTCAGTTTCTTTAGTATTGGGGTGCTTTACTTTGCAGCTGCTTGAATCAGTCAAACTTCAGCAACCATGGCGCAGCCTCCAGGCACGCCTCGAATCAACGTCGGTTCTTTCCCAGAGACGCCAGCAGCACCACAACCCCCAGCTCGACGAAGAATACCATTTTCCTTTAGAACTACAGACAGACCACATCCTCTATCGAGAGTCTCGAAACCGGGGGAGTCGCCGTCAAACGACTTGTCATCAGCACCGGACATCAAGTCGGAGGTCAAACCGGTTCCTACAGCACACCCACCACCACCGCTGCGACGACCACCGGTCATCCCTACCGATGTGCTAGATGGACCAACACAGCGGTTCTATGCCGCTATATTCTTCATGGCTTTGCAGGCGTGGAAGTTCTACGATGCAACGAGCTTGTACAAGGTGAACGGCAGTGATTCGATAGCGGAGCTTTGGTTTGCTATGAAGTGGATCTCGTTAGATGGTGTTTTCCTTTGGTTCTTGCCCGAATTACGGATACCCTGGTTGGATTATTCACAAACTACGACTTTACTACAAATTGTTTTCTTTACGATCTTCAACATGGGCCTGGCTTTCAAAATCTCTGTTCCAGTCACTGCGGCGGTTGCTGGTTTCTTCAAGGGTAGGTGGAATTGGCATGAAACATATAGGTCATGGCTAATCTTGTTCTAGTTTTGCGTGAGCGCGAGCTGGCCATCAACGAAAGGAGTGTTAAATGGCACGAAATCATCAATAACTCTTCCCACATTCAAGGAAAGTATACTGTGCATATTCTTCCAGAAGGGTAAGTTCCGTCATGATCACACGAATGGACTTTACTAACAAACCAGTGCTGCTAAGATGAACCCGGATGGAGGCTGCTACTGTATCGACAATCTCACTCCGCTTATCAACATTCCAATTCGCATCAATGGCACCACACCGCTTAATATGCAGATCGCCCGTACGGATTTGGAGACCAACAAGGTTCAGGTCATGGAGGTCAGCAACAAGGAAACGAAGAAGCTCTTCAAGGCATCCAGGAAGGCCGACGATAGCGAAGTCCGATTTATGACTCTCACCGTAAAGGAGCCCGGTCTCTACCAACTCCGCCGCATGAAGGACATCTCAACCCTCGACGTCCGGATCTACAGGTCCGAAGCGCTAGTTGTCAACTGTCCTAAGGCTTCGGTTAAAACGTTGACAAGCGGCAATGATCGTTGTGTTGGAGATTTGTCCGACTTTGCCATCAGCGTCGAGGGATTGGCGCCATTGAAGGTCAAATATGGAAGAACTGTTCAGCAACCCAATGCCGCTAAGGGCAAGGCAACGGTCTACTCTGTCCAGAGCATTCAACCAGAAAACTTCGAGTCACCATTCTTGGGCAATGTTGATCCTTATGCTGTTACTCCCGACGGAACCAGAGATGTTTCTTGGGCCAAATCACAATATGTATCGATTCCGCTCAACGAATCGCTCTCGGCTCATGGAACCTGGCATTACTCTGTCGACGAGGTTGAAGATGCTTGCGGTAACGTTATCAACTACGACAAGCTGAGGGAGGAGGAGAAGATTGCTCGACAGGCTGGACTTGGTCACGAATTCAACGTTCACACCCGTCCGAAGCTGAAGTTTGATGGTTGTGACCCTCAGAATGCCATGGACCTTGCTAGAGGAAAGTCTGGTATTCTGCCTCTACGCTTCCTAGCCGGTGTCAACGAGCCTCCTTATACTTTGAGATATGAGCATACACCAAATGACAGCAACGAGCCCAAGCTCAAGACTATCCAGATGAAGAGCAGGACCGATCCTGTGCTCATAAGGGAGCCCGGTCTTTACCATATCAAGTCCATTAGCAGCAACTTTTGTCAAGGAGAGATCATTGAGCCGGCTTCTTGCTTGGTCATCACCCCACCACAGCCAAGTTTGTCGATTACGACCGATGAGATCAAGGATAAGTGCACGAAATCATCCATCGGTCTTACGATCGACTTGACTCTTGTTGGAACGCCGCCGTTCAACCTGAAGTACAGGGTCATCAAGGATAAGCAAGTTATTCATAAGCCGCCAATCAAGATCGACCGTACTAGACATCAACTGCGCTTCACTCCGGAAGAGGCTGGTCATTACGTTTACGAGTTCTACGAGCTTAACGACAAGGTCTACGATGGTGTCTCTCTCAACCCCAAGGAGTACCGAGCCGAGCAAACCGTTAAGCCACCAGCTGGTGCCGCATTCGTCAACCCGGTCACCAAGAAGCCATGTATCGATGAGGCTGTCGACTTTGAAGTCCGTATGATTGGAAGTGGACCATGGAGACTCACATATGACCTCATCTATTCCGGAAAGCGCACCAAGTTTGTCGACGAGAACATTGTCGAGCCAATTCACATCATCAAGACTCCAGTACTTACAAAGGGTGGGAGATACTCGCTCGCGCTCGCTACCGTTGAGGATGTCAATGGTTGCAAGACTTTCTTGGAATCTGAGGTACAAATTGATGTCAGATTCGCCAGACCCAGAGCCCGCTTCGCACCTATCGATGGAAGAATGGAGGTCAAGGCTCTGGAAGGAAAGGTTACTAAGCTTCCTCTCCGTATGTCTGGAGAAGGACCATGGACTGTCCACGTTCGCACCCACTACGCCGACGGAAGGCAGAAGGACTCGGAATACACTGTTCAAGATGAGAACAGCAGCCTCACCGTCAACGATGCTGCCAAGTTTGAACTTCTCGATGTTCGTGACGCCTACTGTCCTGGTATGATTGATGAGAGCGGAAAGTCGTTTGAGGTTGGCTGGATCGGTAGACCAAGACTTCGTCTCCAGGAATCTCCTGCCTTGGGCAAGGAGGGTGATATTTTCGTCCGCAGAGAGGTCTGTGAGGGAGATGAAGATTCTGTCGAACTTTCGTTCCTCGGAAAGGCACCATTCAAGTACTCCTACGAGCATACATTCATCAACGAGGCATCGTACTCTAAGAAGGGCGCTAAGGCCGGTCCGTCTGAGATTGAGAACTCGGGAGATATCAATGCCGCTCTTTCAATGTCGACCATTCGCATGGATACCAAGAAAGCTGGTTACCACAGCTACAAGTTCAACAAGATTTCCGACAGTCTCTATCACGATCCCAGAGAGGCTACCATCAAGAAGCCAATCGTCCTTGCTCAGCGCGTCAATCCTCTCCCAAGCACCGAGCTCGGCGAGGTCCAGAAGGTCTACAAGTACTGCTTGGATGGAACAACCGGGGACGATGTTATCCCAATTCACCTTAACGGCGTTCCTCCATTTGCCATTACAATCAACATCAAGCATTTCTCCACTGGCAAGTCTGAGCAAATCGAGCACAAGAATATCGAAACCAACGTCTTCCATTTCACGCTTCCTCGCCGCGTTCTTACTCTCGGTCAACACGCCGTCTCCGTTCTCTCTGTTCAAGACGGCAAGGGCTGTGTCCGCAAGACTCGTGACGCTCCTCACGTTCTTGTTGCCGTTGCCGACATGCCATCCATCACTCCTCACGAGAACCAGATGGACTACTGTGTTGGAGACCGCATTGCCTACTCTCTCCAAGGAGTCCCACCATTCTTTGTCGAATATGAGTTTGAGGGCGTCACTCGACGTGCCCAGACCAACGCTCTCTTCGTTCGTGTTGCCGAACGCCCTGGAAACTTTACCATTACCTCGCTCAAGGATTCTGCCTCGGACTGCAAGGTCAACCTCTCCCTCACCAAGATTGTCCACGAGGTTCCATCCGTCAGAGTCAGTGGTGGTAACAACGTCGTTGAGGGTATCCACGAGGGAGATCAAGCCGAAATTGTCTTCGACTTGTTCGGAACTCCTCCTTTCACTTTTACGTAAGTCCCTCATAAATCGTAACCTGATCAGCAGTACTAACCATATCTACAGATATACTCGTTCCGAGATCCAGCGCAAGGGCCAGAAGCCAAAGGTCGTTGAAATGCATTCCCAAACCACTGCCGACAAGCGCTTCAGCATGTTTGCCAGCCAAGAGGGAACATACGAGGTCACCAGCGTGGAGGATCGTTACTGCAGCTATCCTAAGGTCGGCGCTGGAAACAGGTAGAACCATCCAGGCCTTGATGTTGTCGGGAAAGGCGGTGGGAGGAATGGAAAGTTGAGGGTGAAGAGGGATAGGGTGATTGTGGCTGAAAAAGTGGAGAGATAGAGGACTGGTTGTCGTGGGATGATTGAGTGGAGGTTTTATGGGGGATTGGAATCATTGGAAGATTCATCAAGTGATGGAAGGGATATAGTATGAATGGATAGTGGGATATGTTTATGGGAGCCCGGATGGGGCTATGAGCGGTTGTATTATTGGGTCATTTTTTTCATTGTATAAAGCGTTCATGATGTTATTTATTCTTCATTTTCATGGTTATTTTTCTAGCTACCTTTTTTCTTTCTCAGTTGGTTTCTGATGCTCTGAGCTAGGATGTCATTGTTTATTCCTTTTTGAAGGGTTCTCGTATACGTTACTTCTCGTCGGTTGCTAATATTTTCGACCGCTAGCGAATATTAATCAGTTTCCTTCTTGTCGACATGCTTTTCACATTCAGTTCCTTCGAAAATACTGCACTGTGAAATGAATTAAGTACTTACCTTCAGAATTAGCATGATTACTTGCACTCCTTTGAAGCAAGTCTTAAGGTAATCTCTGAATGAATTGCTGCGAATACAAGCTAGCAGGACGCACAAACTGCACGAAGTCTCGAGGATGTTCACCAGCTGCCGTAAACGTTGTGACGAAGGACATATATAGCCATAAAGGGCGCTCGCGAAGTTAACTGGCCTTTCTCAAGAACACAACCAATTCTTCAAAGCCCAGGACGAATCCAAAGCCATAATGAAAAGGTTTCAAGATCCCACTCAAGGAGAATTTGAAGTAAATCAAAAATTGCGCGATCGAGACAGACCGAAGCCTGTTCACAAGCCCATCTACAAACGATGTGCAATGTTCGAGACGAGCCTGGAACCCCGTGTTCTTGATCTCGGAAGGTCATCGCAAGGTAAGTATGAAGAAAGAAGAGGTTGAAGGAAGATAAGGATTATATACACGTCTGATGGGGTCCGGAATGAGGAGGCAAGGGTTCAGGGTTTTGACGTATGGGCTCGCAGGATGCCGGAGATGAATGCTTAACGGAGTTGCTGTTCGATACTTAGTATGGGCGATTGTACAAGTGATGCTCGATCGATCATCGGGGACACACTAAACTAGCAACATGTAGACAAACAAAGCATGCACAGTACTTGCTGAGTATAAACAGAGCTATTGGATTCAAGACATACTCTCCACCCACGAAGATCAGGGATAATTCAAACTGAAATCAAAGCCCCTACCAATGCACAAAAAGTCACTCGGAATTGCCGTGTAATAGTCCAGACTGTCAAACGGCCCACTTGATCTTTTGCCATCGTGCCCCTCAGTTCGCCAATCATAATACCATTCGTCATAATCATGGCTCGGACGAGTATCTGAATAGAAGTTCAGGACATCAAACGGCTCAAATACTCTATCATCCTCCGATTCATCATCAGAGTACCAGTCCTCATAATCCACATTCCGACCATCTGTCTGGGTACTGGTGGATCGGTGATGTGACTTTCCATATAGTATGAATCCGCCCCAAATAAGAAAGACAACAATCAAGCCTATCGCTTCCGGTGTCGCCAGAATTTCGGAGAAGCCAATCTGCCGTCTGCTTTGTGAAAGACATCGGGTGCAAGCTGATGGAATTGCAGCTTCCGGAGCTGCAGTCTTCCATCTGTGCTCTTTATAGTGATGCATTTGTGATCCCGTTAGAAGATCTCTTACCATCTTGCCGACATCCGAGCTGACATTCAGATTGACAGTTATCTTCGTTTGTTCTCCATTGTCACCAGCTGTCCCAACGGGCTGATTCGCCATCAAGGACAAAGCATCCAGTGTATCCTGCATTTTCTTGTGTAGTTCTTTCATTTCTCTCATAGTGCCTTCAGTGTTGACAGCTCGCATCCTCTCATTCTGCAAACCTGTGTCCAGAATTTTCTCCATTTCCCTCTTGAACCCGGAAAAAGAAAAGTCGGACTGTGAGGGTTTCTTTGGAAGCATCTCCTCACGCCCATTTTTGCGTGCAGATGACCCTATAATAGTGTCTCCGTCTCGGAAATGGTGTTCCCACTCAGATCGCATGTCAAAGCATCCTTCTGATTTGATCCATGCGTCAGTTCCCTTGTTGTAGTTGTAGTAGATGCGCTGAGGCGTGCCATCTTCGCAGTTGGTCGTCATTTGGTTTCTTCTTGGTTTCGGTCTCGGAATAATGGACCTTGTCAAATCAAAGAAGTAGCCTCATTCCCGGTCCAAAGAGCAAAGTGTGTTCCGAGCGATTTAGCAGATAGTGATTGAAAATTTGCCGCGTTCAGGTAGGATATTTGAAGACGACGTTGCTCAGTTTGGGTTTCAAAGGGGCGATAGAGAGCTCGAGAGGAGTCGTCCTGTTCTTGGGAAATGATTTCGACTTTCTCGGAGAAGCTGCACAGCGCATTACTGCTCGGAAAACAGTGACCTATACTTCTTACGACGTAAGTAAGCTTTGCGAGAATCTCGATTTGACTTCCCAAGGAGCTCCAGTAAGTACATACTTCTTAACAAGTACGTCTTGTAGAAGCCTGAGTAGCTTCGCCGCTCCTTTACGACTTGGACAACCCTAGAAGCCTGCGGTGTTACCCTATGTGAGGCTCTGCGCATGCTCAATTCGTATTCAGTTGGTCTGAACGCTTCAAAAGCAAAACCCACCAGAAAAGCGTATCCTGGTAGATCGCGGGGGTATTTTCAAGGTGACGATCCAGTACAAAGTGTCGTCCTCCGTAGACAATACAGGCTATGCCTATTGGAGATGACATCCGGAGCCTTAAAGGTACCGGTACGTATGTAGCTGGCCTTCACACCGTGACTTGCGCATGCAGCTTGCAATGGGCGCTACATGTATGGTGACTTTGACGTGTACTGCCTTGAAACTGATTCGAAAGCCATACACATACGAGTTAATTAAGTACTTTAAGTACCATATTAATGACATGCCTCGTAGTAAGTACTTAATGTACCGTGTACATGTATGTATATACCGGTACCTGAGCCAGCCTCCTTGGGCAAAGTCGCCAAGCGCACGGACCTCGAGGACATCTGAAAGCGCTCGGGCTCCCACGACCTTCAATGAACATCTCTCGGACACAAGCGACAATTCGAGCAACAACCGCGAAACACCATGCACAAGATCGAACTTTGTTCTTTTGCACGACGCTCGATTCCTTGTTTTCCTACCTACATAAGAGAGACAACATTGGCTGTTACTACCCTGACTGATTCAAAGAGATACTGGGCTCGAGCGTACCCACATGGATAAGTACTTCATGCACACTGTATCGATGATGGTGTTGGTCTTTTCAGAATGGGCCACGCGAGACATGGTGTTAGCGGTATCCACCTACCTGGTTCGCATGCTAACTAGCGCTGCAGTACATATGATAGATGCCCCTACTCTAAAGCTCAGCCGATTCGCATTTCACCTTCTCGACATATACTTCTGACTGGGCCCGGCACTCTCATGTTCTACGATCTGCTACGCTGTTTTCACCCTCTGAAGCACTTGGTCCACAAGCAACAACACTCTCTCGCAGCTCATTTTCTCTGGAGCACATCATCATTAGTGATGCCATGAGCTTGCTAGCGAATAGCTCTGATGCTGAAATGGCTTCGACACGACTCAACTCCGATCCTTTCACCTCTCTCAAGCCGAATTATGTCAACCCTCAGGAACGAGGTTCACAGTTGAGAACGCTCGGTACGGGTCTCTGTACATTGACGCTGTTGGTCGTAGCAATGAGACTTGCGGCAAGGATATGGATCATCAGGAGAGTGCAGCTGGATGACTGGCTCTGCCTGGCTGGTTTGGTACTTCCACAACTTCCCCTCCATCATGAATACTGAATCTTACGAATCCAGACTCTAACAATCTCCATGGCGGCATGCATTATCAGAGCAACGTATTATGGCGTTGGATATCATTACTATGATATTCCCGATCATTGGTGGCTTCCACAGCAGCGAGTATGTACACTTTGCCTATCCTTCTCAGATTGCTGACTATTACTCTAGCTACTATTCATGGCCTTTGTTCTCTACAATCCAGCCGTAGCTCTCGTCAAAGCATCCATCATCATCTTCTTCAGCAAGCTCGGCTCGCATATAAACTTCTTCCGCTGGGCTTGTCGATGTCTACTCACGCTTATTACCGTCTCTGCACTTGCAACCACCCTGGTAGCCATTTTTGCTTGCAATCCAATTGACTTCGTCTGGCATCCCGATCGATATGGAAAGACAAACCCAACCCAATCTCGAACACCAGACGAAGTCAAATGCTTTGACCAGACGACGTTGCTGGTGGTATTTGGCTCCATCAACGCAATCACTGATGTGATGACCTTGGTTTTGCCTTTCCCATTGGCATACAGAATGCGACTTCCCAAGAGACAAAAGATTGCGATTTACTTGATATTTTCGCTAGGTGCAGTGTGAGTACATCTTTTTGGCCTCATTTCCCAAGACCTTCCGAAACTAACAGTGATTCAGCGTTTGCGTCACAACCATTCTTCGCCTATCTTTTATCGAGCGGATTAGGAGAAGAAACAACATAGACTACACCTTCGACCTATTCCCTATCGGCATTATTGCTGAGCCAACTGCCGGTATCATTTGTGGCAGCTTGCCAGTTATTGGTCCCGCCTTTGCACTATACTTTCCAAGAGTATTCAGTGCTAGCCCAGCAGAGTTGAGAAGCACTTCTCCAGATGACCACAAGGCTGGACTACCAAATTTCCGAAACAGTACCCAGAAACCAATTGCAGGAGGAGACCTTCGAAAGTATGGAGTTAGCGATGAGATGCTTGTCGAGACACAAATCGATGTGGAAAGAGACATTCAAGATGGGAATAGCAGTATAAGGAGTGGGGTTGAGGTGGACCATAGCTGGCAGATGGATGAGCTTACGGGTGAGGGTCATTTGAAACCACGACCGGTGCATCTCAGATGATCAATGCCGTTACTGATGGCGGATCAATTGGATAATTCATATTTCAACCTCGATTTCTGCATTCAACTACGAGATTACTTCATGCGTCGGACTTCATTCAGGCTTTTGAGTTTCCCATGTTCAGTGTGGCTTGGGAGGAACTTAGGGGCGGAAATAACTGGTGGGGCCAAACGAGCAGAATGGTCATGAACCAGTTGCATGGGAATTGCATTCAATGTATGGGCTGGTACATTGTGGACTAGTATGGTAGCAGAGTCATGGCAATATCAGGGTAGTAAACGGTATTTATTCAGCCTACGGTTAAATTCTTCCGTGGCTAGCAACTTGGTGAGGTTTTGAAAAGTGGACATTGGACCAGCGACAGGCAGCATCAAAAGTATGGCAAAATGTCTTTGGGTTGCTAATTATAATTGTTAATGAAGCTTTTCAGACCAGACTAGAAGAAGCAGGTACGAGTACGTGCGCACATGAGGTCTTGAATCAAAGAGACAGCCAAGTTAAGTAGGACTCTTGAGACCAACAACTATAGTATAAATCGATCAAAAAGTACGACAGTTGGAAAACAGACAACCTCATGCTCGTACGAGATCGAGAGGAACACCAATTCATTAAGTACCTAGGTATCTGAGATGCTGAAAACACGTTCGAGTATCAGCCGGATCCGCAGAGATCACAAAGTCTTTCGAGTTCCTACCCAAGTATTTCAATGAAAGGCAGGAATGATTGCACGTATAATCAGATCAAGGGCCCCTTTCTGGTGCGAGAAAGCCTCGATTCTACAGAGAGAGTTGTTCGCAATTCCCTCGCAAGTCTGCGAGGACAACCAACTGGGAGACGTTGATACGTATACGTGTGCACACCAGTCTGGAAAGATATCATGGAGTACAAGCTTGCCTTACGACCTGCAATATTAAGCATCAGACACCATCAGACACATCAATTCCCACGGTGCTGAACTGCGTGCAAACATGCATACAGAATCAAACCACTCACGAGTTTCTAATTACTGCAACCATTCAGCAGCACGGTAATGGGGAAGTAGCCAATCCGTATCATACCAGCCAACCGGTCAATGATGTTGTACGAGTACATAAGTATCTACTCCATGCAGCCTGAAGGAGCTGCAACGGAGAATTCTAGAAGGAGTACGTAAAGTCTTCGATCGACGTAGAGAAGACGGGGAGCACCTATGTATAGCACAGTGGTTCCAAACATGCGCGCCTTACAATGACACCCTTAAATGCATATTTGGCACCTTTAAGGCTTGACACCTTCTATGGAACCCACTGTAATTGGGGACTATAATTGCCCCTCTTACTGCCACCCTATGTATTTGGTGTCTTTTTCTTTTGGAAGACACCTCTTAAAAACTTTGAAGATTTTGAAGACAAAAAGCTCTATGCCAGTGTTCCTGGACCAGGACTCGAACTCTCAATCTCAAGCCCTCTTACATTGAGCTGGAGTTGTAAGTCCTCAAGCTTAACCGCTCAGCGAACCAAGCAATTAATAATTATAGAGGCAAACGCATCTCTTGATCTAAAGCTTTTGAACATGGATGGCGTTTGTGTGAGGGTATTTTGGCGCGTGACGCCCGGGGCGTCATGGCGCCTATCTTAATTCTGCACCCTTTACACTTTTACACCTTTTACACTTAAGGGTGTCAAACATGGCCCAATTACATAGAAGGGGTTCACTTTGCACCTCTAATAGTAAATGGTGCAAACTAATACCTTTAAGGCTTATTGGTGTCCCAAAGGTGTATTTTTGGCGGCCGCCATACAAATTTGGAACCACCGTGATAGGGGAAGTAGCCAATACATTTCATACCAGTCAAGCTGCAAGTAGATTCCCACGAGTACTCGAGTAAGCTTCCATTCAGCTGCAGCTAGACGAACTGCAGTTCTTGCACGTTGTATCGAACTGAACCGGCTCACAACTTAAGTACGAGCAAGCCCTTCAATCAGTGTAGATTGAATTGAGGACAAAGTTTCGCTACGACGTTCACAGGAATCACAAAAGACCGAAAATTCCTATGTACATGTACATGTGGAGAAGTACTTAAAGTAGCCAATCCGTCGCATAGTAGCTGCCAGATCACAACAACTCCCTACGAGTACAGAAAGTATCTACTCACCAAGACACAACGTAGTTCTGGCACGCAATTTCGAATTGAGTCGCATTACAGAGCACGAGAAATCTGTTCGGTCGATCAGTGTGGAGATAATGGAGGACAAAACTTTGTACGAAATTCAGAGGGAGCAGTACAAGAGTCTGAGCATTCCTACTTAATGTGTGTGGAAATACTTAGTCAATCCGTTGCACCAACAGTTTCCCACGAGTACAGAAAGTATCTACTCAGTGGACACAGCATAGTCTGGACACGCAATATCGAAATCGAGACACATTACTTCCTTCATTTCAAAACACGAGAAAGCTCGTCGAAGAGCGTATACGCGTAGAGAGAAATGGCGAACAAACCTTTTCCTCGGAGATTCCATACGAGGATCAAGTTCACAGGAACCACAACTGTACAAGAGCCTGAAAATTCGATAAGAAAAATATTTCTACTTGTGGAGACGCGTCGAAGACAATCCATACCAGGAATTACACACCACGCAACCTTCCAATACGAGTATCTACCTAACTCAGCTCGAGTCGACAGAGATCGCACTTTTATCGCATTACATCACGCAGACTTACGGGAAAGCCCTTCAACCAGTACTTCAAAGAGAACGAAGGACACTGGCAATTGGCCTCTTTTTGTACGAGTTTCAGCTAGATCACAAGAGCCCGAGGCTATCTATACGTTTATACGTGTATGTACAAACCTATTTGTGGGTCGTCAGCACTGGCTTACGAGAAGCCCTCCAACCGGTATATATACTTAGACAGCAGAAGAGAAAGTATGGTTTGGGTACGAGGTTCAGCTAGATTACCCAAGCCATATTCTACGTGGGCAAACTTGCAACTACCCAACAACGATTCACGAGTATTCACACTGGATTTACCAACGCTCACAATACGAGAAGGGGGAAGTGACTCTTTCATGACGGACGGCACAAAGCTGCAAAGACTACGAGCTTCCGTAGTTCCAAAGTAACACTCTAGAGACAAGCTTCCGGCACGCATAGTCAGGCAGTCAAGGAACCCCTTTCGGACACGAGAAGGCCTCGATTCGCCAGGAAGAGTTATATCGCGGGTAGCAGATATCCTCACGAGCCTGCGACACTTCAGAAAGAGTCTGACAAATATATGTGTGCCCTCTATCCAACAGTTGGGTTCAATAGCCTCAATCTCAGTCTTCGTCGCTGGGCTCAACACACGAGCTTTAATCACTACTATTCACATGCAAAGAGTCAAAGACGAAATACGACTATGGGGAAGCTGGTAGTGGGCATCAAAGCTAGTACGTAGGACTTTTGAGAGCATCAATCGGCACGCACGACAATGGAGACAAAGACTCCCCGTACGTGTACCGTACCGGCCAACTGCAGAAAGGGTTTGCACGAGCTCAGAAGTATCTACTCAGCTAAACAGAACGTACGCGCACTTTGGGTACGCACTATCGAATTGATCAACCACTGCTTACGAGAATGCCCTTCGGTCAGTACAGTGTGGAAAAAATGGAGTACTGAGGAAAGCTTCCAAACGAGCTTTAGATGGATCACTTCAGCCCGACTTTTCTACGTGTGCAAACTTGCTCTCAACAATGAAACACGGGTTTCCATACTTCTTCCTTCATTTACTTCTCGCCAAACAAGACAAAGAGGATGCTCGATTGAGGATACGAGGAGGCTATCCATTAAGCCTTCTCGAAGTCACAGGAAACATGTACTTTGTACGACTTCTGAGACCAAAATCGGTCATCAAGCACGACAATGGGGAAGTAGCGAATCCACCCAGCCTCGTACGATAAGGCCGAAGGGCATCGATTCACATCCGCGACTGCAATGCTACACGGTCAGATTCTTGAATGACCAAGTGGCCCTCCTCACTGCTAAAATATATCATCATAAACTCTAAGACACATCCTTACTTCCTACGGATATACATGCATACCTACATGGTATACTTCCATTACAAATACAAATCACGATAACTCCCCTATTGAGAAGGCGCGCGAGTATACGAGAAGATTATCACTCAAAACATCATCATCGAACATGGGGAATTACGTACAGGTTTGGAGAGCACCAATTGCAAGGGCCAACAATGATGGTGGTCGAAAGCAGATTGTACGAGAGCTAGAGGATCATCAACTTGGTACATATGATTCCGAGTCGAGAGAATTCGTGGAATGAAAGCACGTTCAGACACCGTGGCAAGAAACAGCCCCACAAGTACAGCTGAAACAACATAATCATAGACTTTGGGACAATTACCTATTCATGACTACCAAAAACCTCACGATAACACCCCGACTAAGAAAGATCAAACAACACTATACGAGAAGATAATCAACCCAAATCACAGTGGCAAGCACGATATGATTGTATGACCCAAAGCACGTCCAACTAGGAAAGCACCAACCATCAACCACATAAGAAAACGGGCAAGACGACTCACGAGAGTAATCACAGCACCGGAAGCCCATACGTATGGCACAAGTAAGAGAGAATCCCACGTAACTCTAGGACACACACCTACTTCGGTAGACAACACAGAAAACCTCACGATAACACCAATGCGAAAGAACGCCAATATACGAGAAGATAATCAATCCAAACTCACAGTGGCAAGCACGATAACGACGACCCGAAGCACGTACAACCTAGAGAAGCACCAACCATCAACCACATCGGGAAAAATGGGCAAGCCGGCCCACGAGAGTATTCAAAGCACCGGAATCACGTACGGCACGTAAGAGAGAGTCCCACGTAACCCTTAAAGACCGAAGTGGAGACCGATCTATGCGTGCAGCTTCCATACGAGACTGGAGGGATCACAAGTGCCGAAGATATCCTACGTATGCAAACATTCTCGAGAAGACGATACACGCGCATTCATACTCGACACACTTTCCAACAGATGGCACGACAATGGGGAAGTAACCATTCCATTTCAGAAAGAAGAAAAGACTACGAGTGAAGTACCAGGCTCACCTTCATGGTACGTATAGTTAGGACAAGATTCCTTTTCCAGTACGAGAGACATCCGAGCCAAAGATGTCAGAGAGTGCCTTTACGAGTCAGCGGCGACAATTGGGAGACGTACCTCGAGACGTTAATACGGGTTCACAGCGATTCTGAAGAAATAGATTCACGAGAAGCCATAGTAGACTCATAGTGATCGTGAGGAAAGACAGCAAACGGGGAAGCTAAGTTCTTGGAAGTGGTCAGAGGCACCTCTACACGAGAAGACTATCAATCCATATTTGGAGCATCTAAGTAGGCAAACACCGAAGGCACGCACGAATTCTGAGAGCATCAAGGACAAAACGAGACAGCCAGGAAGTAGGAGCACGAGAGTATTCAAGGTACCGGAAACATGGACGAGATACACGGGAAGATTTCACGAAACCCTTAAAGACCAATAAAGCAACAACTATGACAATTACACGTAAAACTAGACTCGATATACCGCCATCGATCACCCACGATACTCACTAAACTACTCCCTCCGTCTCCACAACCTTCTCCACCACCTCCCCATCCTTCATCACCGTCTCAACTCCACCTTTCTCACTGTCGCCGCCCGCAAAGGTCAAATCCGGCATTCGACTTCCTATCTTTTAGAGTACTCATCGGCAAGTCTCTTCCTTATACCAGTATAGGTCTCTCTGAAGTGATCCTGATCTTCTTTAGAAAGTGGGTTGTATCTCCCAGCAAAAAATGGTCCATTGACGGGGAAGAAGTTGTCCGCATCGAACTTGCCCAGCGAGAAACCCTCCTTCTCGGGAGTGTGAAAGGCTGGTGGATAATACAAAACAACCACCGGATCATCGGCTCCAATTACCTTGCGGATCTGAGGGGCCTTCTGGGCGACCATGTGTGCGTATCGCAATGCAAGTTCAAATCCCTGAGCCACCCAGTCCAGCAACTGCAACCCCAGTTCCGGCTTCCCATTCAGATCAACCTCCTTCCAATAAGCTGCGGCCGCTGGCACTTCTTCATCAACACCAACCAACTCCATCCAATCGATCCACTCCTCCATGATCTTTACATCCAGCACTCTTTTTATTGGCACTTCTAGTTTCTGTGGCGTGATGTACGGACTGATGAAGTCACCGTCAAAGCCCAGCAGCTGGATCCTCACTCTCCCATCGAAAGCTTCATCATCCCTCTCGCTGGGGTGCCAGGTGACGTGCTTGTGGGACTCTAGGGAGAGCAATCCGTTCATAAGTCCGGTGCCGTCGAGGGAGAGCGCAGAAGGAATGCTGCGGTCGGTTCCTTGATCTTGAATCTGCATGTTTGCTCTCGGGCCGTCTGTTGTATCTTGAGATTCGGATGTCGGGTCAGAAGGGCGTGCTGATGGCTGGCGAGATGGTTCCGTGGAGACGGAGGGGGTAGCGGCGGGCATTGGGTCGAGCTCCTGCTCTGGAGTTGCAATTGGTTTTTGCATTGTCGGAAATGTTTCGTGCCGCAGTGGTGAAGCTAGGTAGCAAAAAGTTGAGTTTGTTGTCCTTGTCGTACTTGTTGGCGAGGTAGAAAAGGATTGCGCTTGTGTCGGGTACAGTGATGCTTATTTCTAGGGTGGCAATCGAGAAATTGGAGTAGTGTAGCGAAAATCGAGTTGGGTTGATGGATGTTTGGCTTTGGTTGTGCGGTGGAAAGAGCAAAAGGTCGCCGGAACGCTTAAACGATGATGGTAGGAAGCTGGATAGGGAGATGTGTCAAGCAATAACTACTCCATGTGGTTAGCTTATCCGCGCTTATGAATGCTTCACTTCTTCTCAGTCACGTACGGCCTTTCGCCTGAGTCAAGCCTGTTCTCCTGTTCTCCAGCGAGCACGGAGATACCCACTGAGCATGGACTAACTTGCACGTAACCACCAGCATGTGCTGGCCGTGCTAATCCAAGCCATCCACACTGAGCCTCTACCATTGGTACCAGCTTGGGCATCCCAATTCTATCTATTCTGGTTTCCTTTTGCAAGGAAAATGGTGCTCTATGACAGGTACTGGCTGCTATTAGATATCCTGCATACAAACAAACTCTCCTCCGCACTTTGGCATGTTAACCACGGGATCGCTATGTCTCTCCTTCTCTAGAAGCCATCATGAGTACCTATTTACATCCCTGTACAGCTGTGGAATCAGACACTTACTGAAGGTCGACGACAAGATACCTACTTGGTACATACTCGGAGGGTAGTGGAGACAAATCAGACCGGGAAAGAAATGATCAGCTACCCCCTGTCATAAAGCTTCGCGAATGAACTATGAGTTAGTGACTGACTTCTAAGATCCGCAGGGCTTACATTACAATAAGTACTATGCCTGCAAGGTCGCTTCGGAACACGCTTTGCGCTTTGGACTGGGAACGAGGCTAATTCAGCCCGTTGGTGTCGCAAATTGTTTGACGGCTGTACAGGCCAGCTTCGATTCGGCCATGTCAGTCCAAAGAGGAAAGAGCCGGTGGGTTGAGTCAGCTCCGAGCTAACTCCTTCCCCTTCTGAACTCGGAAAGAGCCAACATGACACTCGAAAACTTTTGCTCCCTTCTCTCCTCTCCCTGACAACAACTGCGGAAACCTCGAGGACCGTTCTCGACACAGCCCCACAAACTCAACATATCGCAACATGGCCGGAACAAATACCGGGAATATCAGCTATTCCGTCGGAGTCCATCCACTGCAACTCAGCGCCAAGTTATACCGGGACCCAAACAAAAGGCTACCCAGAGGGTATGTCTCCAATTCCTTCAGTTTTGCGATATTGGGGAAGATATGAAGAGTCTCGGTCCTTGCTAACCCGATTTTCAGAACCCACGTCGGAATCCCACTCGAAGGGTTTGAATCAGGCAATCGGCTCCGTTCTGCAGGACTGGTTCCGCGTCTTTACTACGCACCTGTTCCAAAGGTCATATTCGACATTCACCAACCCGTTACTTTGATCAAAGAGGATTTCTACAACGGTTCACTCGGTAGCCTCTTAAACCACTGGAAAAAGGCAAACCCGGTAGAGTATGCAAAATTACGCGATAACAAAGAGAACCCGTTCACCGAAAAAAGGAATTCCTTCTCAATGTCATCAACGTACTCCGTCAGGTTCCAGGAAATACCTTTGGACGAAACAACAAATCCAAACATCATTCCACTACTTCGCGGACAATCCACTAGGCAACCAGCGGAACTCGTCCTAAAAAAACCGGGCGAGAACAGTCACTCCAAAATAACCAAAGGAAAGAAGCCCGAGCTCAGTGAGTCTGGAATCCACATTGTCGGATATGCAGCTATGCCGCTGACGCTTGGGCATCATAATGTCATCATCCCCGGTCTTGTCGTCAAGGAGCTCTTCCCTAAGCGATTGAAGCCTGATATATTAAGTACCGAAGAAAGAGAAAAAGAACAGAAAATCAGAAAATTCGCAAAGTCCAGAAACCGATACGACGCACCAAAGCAAGAAATGCTAGAAGATTATGTCGCAGAAAAGGCAAGGAGAACTCGAAAGTCCGAAATCTGCATGGTTATCGGAGCCGACTTCCTCCTCAACTCACCATTGGGACGGTACATCTATGGCCATTTCGACCTCCCTAAGGTCCCACGCACGTCTCTCTTCCCCAGAAGACTATCATCTTTCAAAATCCGTAACGAGGAGCCAGACGAGTCCATGCCACCCAGGCTTACCTTGACGGTGACCATCGGATCGAACTATGAATCTAAGACAAAGCCCGGCAATATTGCAATTTTCTTTGCAGCGGAATCCCTGTTCAACGTCCATACCACCTACCGCGAAATAATCCCGGAGACCGGCGAGTCCATGTTTGAGGAAGTCAACCGTTCTCTCATCAGCACCCAGCGTTGTCAATTGGCAGCTACAATCTTGGCCATCCACAAGGCTCTCGAACTTCGGACTTATCATGGCATATTCTTCGATACCCTTCAAATCAAAACGAAAAATGGCTTTGTTCCTGATACCATCACCAAAGAATTCGATGCTTGGAAGAAAGCCCAGTGGATGCGACAAAAAAAGGCCGGGCAACAGTGGCAGCCGGTGCTGGATGACGATCTCTGGAAGGCTTTCGATGCGATATGTGTAAAATTTGCCGAGTCTCTGACAGTTAACGTTATCAAGGTGGAAAAAAAGGAGCCGGACGCGCGGGCTTGTAGCGAATTGCTGGTAGAGGGCCTGACCCCAGATTCCGAGGCGCCGGTTGTGCCAGTGGAGACAGGTGACCAGCCAGGACGAAGGACGCTGGTTGAGATTACAAATAAAACATTGGACGACTATCTGCAGCGTCCCCGCAGCGTGTGGATCAATTTCAAGACCGTAGGGTGATACTACACTGGTCGTTGCGGTGAGATCGTTATGTGGAGAATATTCAGGGCAGTCAAATTTAGACTTCGAGGCGTTAGCTCTACTTGTAATTCTTAATGTATACTTACTTCTATTTATGTCATTACAGGTCTGAAGTAGCGATAGACAACTAGATAAATACTTATCTGAGTACTTAATTCCCGATCATCCCCACTCCACCTGCACTGTACCTCAAAATCCTCCACCAGCAAGTCGGCCTCTGAGATTCTGGCCATCTGGTTTCTCCATTGGCATCACGATGTGTCCAGGACATGCCTGACTAAACCCTGGCACTCCAAAGCAGCCATGCACGCTCTCTGGAGGTACCAGATCCCCGTGGCCGCCTCCTCTTCCGGCTCATACCTTGAGCTCACAACGGCACTTCATCAAGTCGATGACCGTTTCACGGAGAACACCAATTGAGCAATGGAGCAAGACCTTCAACAGTTGCCTCCACGCCGTATCCATCAGAAGCCCATGCAGCCAAACCAAGACCGCCTTACCGGGTACAACCCTTTATCGAGGGCAACATCGGTGATATGCTCCGTCCAGCAGCTCCATTGCCTCCAGCTCTTCTAGAATGTGACGACCAAGATAAGCGGCAATCATTTCCTTCCAGTCCACAGTTGTGAATCATCTCGCTGGCGATTGCCTTCCTGCCGGTTTCGTGTTCTGGCGTATCGGACTTGCCCCTCCTCCATCCGTCTGCTGAGGGATTCACGGATCCATTCGGCATATTGAGGTGATGTGAGCGAAAGGTACTGGGAGATAAAGAGGCTTCGTGTCTCGGTAGATAGTGGTTGATGGTGCGGCTCCTTTCTCTTAGCTGCTGTTGAGGCCGATCGAGGAGTTTCGCGATGAATGAGTCGTATCGGGCTTATCGAGGAGGTTCGCGACGAATGACTCAAGCGAGCGTGCTTGCGACGCAAACTTAAACGGGACGACACAAGAGGAGCAAATTCGGAATTGCATATCGGGAAGGCGATGCGATTATCGTGGCGAGATTCGAGTGGTAGATGAGGACTGCGCAGTCGGGCGTGGTGGTGTTTGGTATTGAGTGAAATGGCGGGGTCGAGGTGCCCTGAAGGTTTCGTACGAAGGCAGCAAATGGCGAGCCGTGTCAGGCTGATTACTAATTACACAGTAAATAAGCCTCCTGGTCACGGTCGGGCTCTTTCCTTGGCGGATTGGCTTCGTAGCAAATCGGTAGGAAGATCGAGTTTTGAGAAAATGTGAAAGTCGCTCCTGAGTTGCGAAATGGGCTTTAGAGGCTAACTCTAAGTAGTTAACTCGCTTGGGTTGATCGCGATGGTGGATTGATTATCTTGATCACCTAGATCAAGCAATGGTGCTCGTCATTCTCCCCTACAAAGAACACAACACATATGGACGGTTGCCAACAAATTCCAATGACGAAGTTTCGAGCAGCTAGCCTCCAGTCACGATAAACATCGGATCCGTCGGCTCATGATACTGACATCTTGCAGTGACAAACATACCGCTTACTCTTGTTTAATTGGGCAATGGCTGCCACAAAGCATACGGGTTGCGGTGTTACAAGGCTGGCTGCATGAACTTTGTCAAAATCTTGATAAGGCGGGGAACAGTAACGACGACTCTTGATGGAGGTATAAGAGGACAATCTCGAGCCTTCTTCGACCGAACAAAGGCGTTTGCTTGCTTAGGTACCCATTATGGCCACCGGTTTATTTCTGGAGGCATCCAATGCACTGGGCTACATACAGAGCCACGCGCTGCAATTCGTCCTTTCGCTCTCAGCAGCATGGCTCATCAAGTTGCTGTATACTGGCTATCAGCACAGGAAGCTTCTCCACAGCTTGGTAAGTGCTCCCGAAACAACAAGCGCGAAAGTTCAGAAACTGACTGCGATACATAGCCCGGCCCGCCTCATTCCTGGTTCTGGGGTCACCTGAAGCTCTTCGGTGAGGCCATGAAGAAGCTCCCTCCCGATGCCCATCCACACTTTGTCCACAATTACATCTCGAAGACCTATCCCGAATTGAATGAGGCCGGCTTGTTTTACCTCGACATGTGGCCTATCTCAATGACGCAAGTGATCATTACCGATGGTAAGATGGCTGCGCAGGTCACTCAGGTGCAGTCGTTCGATAAGCATCCCGGATGTTACCACCATTCGCTCGGCAATGCTGCGGGAATGAAGGCCTTTATTCTTCTGGAGGGCGAGGCGTGGAGAAATACTGCCAAGCTGTTCAGCCGTGGGTTTTCGCATCAGAATATTGTGGATTTGCTGCCGATGATTATCGAGGAAACGGGCATCTACCTGGAGGAACTCGGCAAGAAGGTCAAGCAGGTGAAGGAAGAGGCTCGATCTGGTGGGGCTCCGTACCTCAGGATGCTGGATTATACGACTGGAGTTACAGCAGATATTATCGGAAGGGCAGTTTTTGGTATCAAGTTACGGTATCAAACGAAGGGTAATTCGTTCATGACGAGTATCGTTGACTCGCTACCGATGCTCCGAGAGTCTCCGACTATCCCGGTTGGTTTGGAGTTTAGAAAGTTGAGACGCCTGGCGACAAGGGAAGCCAAACACTACATCAAGGCAAGATGGAACTGGATCAAGACAGGCAAAGTGGTGGATGAGTTCAAGGATTTGGAGATTGATATGTTACCAACGACTAGCAAGCCGGTCCTCGATTTTGCCTTTATGGAATACCATAATGGAGTGAAGGACCCACAGCTTACCGACGAGCTTCTGTCTCTTCTTATCGACAAGTTGGCCTTCTCTCTAACTGGTATAACAACTACTGACTGCGAATAATAGTGTAAAACTGTTTGTGATTGCTGGCCACGATACAACCTCTTCAGCTATTGCGGTAAGACCAAGTCCCAGTTAGATGAGCAGGTTTTCTGACTTGGTTCTTGCAGCACGTACTTCAACTTCTCTCGAAGCATCCCAAGGCCATGGAGAAGGTCATTGCAGAATTGGACGAAGTTCTTGGGCCAGCGGACCAAACGGCCAACAGAATCCTCTCTGATCCAACCGTTCTCAACCGACTTCCTTACCTGACAGCCACAATTCGAGAAACTCTTCGTATCTACACGCTTGCATCGACGGTCCGAGCCGCCCCACCCGGGTCAGTACAAGGACATATGAGATCCCCTTAATATGTTAAGCCTGCTGACACATTTACTTAATAGAGCGACAATTCTCGGGAAGGACGGAGTCCATTATCCTACCGACCCCGAAATGATGATATGGCCCTTCCCAATGATGATCTTAAACAAAGACACCTACGGCCCGACCACCCACGACTTCATCCCCGAGCGTTTTCTCGACATGTCTACAATCCCCAAAGATGCATACCGACCGTTCTCGAAAAGTCCTAGGGTCTGCATTGGGCAGGAGCTTGCCATGATTGAGTTGAAAGTCGTTGTTGCCATGACTGTCAGACGATTCAGATTTAAAAATGGGTATCCCGAGTTCCACAAGAGGGAGAAGGGAGACATCGAGTGGTTGAATCGGTTTGTGCCGTTTGAACAGGGTGGTGTGCCTGAGGCTTATGGCACGCTTTCCACTAGTGCGAAGCCGCACGGAGGAGTCCCATTGATAGTGGAGGAGATTGGAAAGTAGTGCGTCTCATAGCTATTGTTACTGCAACGTAGGGGAAGAGGCCTCCGGGAAGGTGATCGATTGGTACTTAAGTATGTTTGAAAAATTCACTAATAATATTGGCCTTGTTATCCATTTGCCGTTTTCGATACAAACTCCCAAGTGGAATTGCCCAATCGCAAGAAGTAATATCGATACCTCAATCTCGTAAAGCACCACTGGGACACGTACTAACACGTAGGTGAATCGTCACTTCTCAAGTAGATACTGTACTGGGCTCGAGATACTCGCCTAAACATTTGGGGTCATGAAATGGATTTCTTACTTGTAACACCTCGCCGAGATGGGCAAAAGGTAAAATCCGGCCAACTAGCTCCTTAGCTTGCATGCATGTCATTTATCACAAGCTTAAGGGGATCCACATGTCCCATGGAATCGCGGCTGGATTGAGAGAACAGTAAATTATAAAGACAAGCCAAGCTAAGTTCAAGAGATCGAGATTTTAGGTAAGTAGTAGCCTGAACGTGAGCACCGTCACATATGCCCATATGCATGTACAGTGAAATACATATATATGCATATCTACTTTTCAGTTCCAATTGTATTACTGCGCCTAGCTAAATTTGCTCGAATTCAATCGTATGATCATGATATGATATAAATTGATAGAATCCATTAAGATTGAAGACCGCCATTGGCTTCTGACGGGCATGCGCATGTACTGTTAATATTAACAACTATCATAGCTACTAAGTAGTACCTACTATGTAAGAAGTAATTACTATACTTCATACGGGATTGCAAGTAAGTAATCAATTGCCTCCGCATAGTAAATGCCTTGCGGCGCCTAGCCTTCATTAGAATCAATCGCATAGAAGTATCACGCATGGTCCATCTGCAAATGCGAATTATTACCCAAAACGGCAATAGCCAAACACTTGCATATCCAGCCCGATAACTTGAATCTCGAACTTACATTGCCTCACCGCAGCGCTGCGAAAATTCCGAGGACTCATATTGAATTGCAGTCGTGGGGCGAAGATTGGATCATGGAGATGTTGACCGGGCAGATAAGTATGATGTCCGGGCTCCTGAAGGCACCGCATGCGCAGTGATTAACTCGCAAGCTAGCATACTCAGTTGGAACTTCATTCAAATGCTTGGATGCCTTAACTAGGCTTTGAGCAACTTGCGCTCATACCGACTTACGTGAAATACTCACCGCATTACAAGTTGAACCGTTGTCTACTCACATCTCCTACTCGAAGCTTCTCTCTTGCCAAGTACTACCTGTTGTCAGTTCGCTGAGGCCTCACACATGCATCCCATTATAAATCCACGTCTTGCTAGGAAGCACATAACTGCACATCCAAGCCCTTACTTCCGGTACTTTTCATGCTACCATTCCGGACACGGATGGATTATCCGTTGGACGTTCTACCAATGCATTTACAGCTACTTAAATTCTTCGATATGCAGTGCGCATAGCCCTAGATTAAGTATACTACTTCCCGACTGAATGCCAGCGCTAGGATCGTATGGTGATTGGGGTTTAAAAGGAATCGGGTCATTGCATTTTACCGCAACAGAAATATGGTCTGAAGCCTACTAGAAGTAAGAAGTAAGTACATGACCTACTTAGTATGTACTACTTCCCGGAGAAGCAACTCCGTTTACCGGATGCTTGGTACTTCTCCCAAATGTCCTGCAGCCGTTTTTACAACTGACGGAACAATCCCATTGGCTCATAATGGCACATGTGGATGACAAATTCGCAGGCCTGCAGGGTTCAGGTCCACCGATATATGTAATCGCATATGCGCAGTTTCTTGGCCTTGACCGCATGTTGGATGTTTCAGCTCAGCAGCTCAAATGCACAAAGACGCCATGCAGTTCTGTGTCAAGGAGGAAACACACGATTTGGAAGGAATGTTCATACGGACAAGCCCATCAAGGTTGCACTAAAGGGGAGCTCGTTACAGCAGGCACGATTATTTGCAATTGTTATCGCCAAGTTTCCATTTCGCTTCTGAGGTACGAAACGTGCATGCGCATCATGTATCGGACCATATTTTACAGGTGACCCGAAAGGGAAGTATGAAGTATTAAGTAAACTAATTGGGGAGAACATTGCAACAGAATGATGACCTGAGAAGTACGGTGGCTGATAATTAATAGGAAACTGTAGGCAAACGAGACTGCCCCCACTATCGTGCATGCAGTAGAAAGCATTGTGGAGTACATAGGTGCTCAGATGCTGCGCTGGCCTTTGTTTATCTGTTAGGCCAATTACATAGGAGTTAGGCGTCAAACCTAACAGTACTATAGTACTATCCACTGGCATATACGCCCAATTTGCTTCATTTGGAGCTCGTGATCGGCACCATGGTATCTTTCAAAGGCATTCGGACCCTGAGATCGCGCTGAACAAATCTGCATGTCTCAGTTGAGGCATGTCCGGAGATCGGTCCGCCATTTCAGTTATCGTAGCACAACTTGAAGTAGTACACACTTCAAATACGATAATCGATTCACTTCCAAAGCAGAAGATAGAAAGGGAGGCATCTGGATCAGGGGATGCTGTTGTCAGATCGAATCTAGCTTCACGTAGTTTGGTTCCAGAAGAGTGGGATGAACTAATACTACTATGCAGCAGCACTCTCATCGAGCTCGAGATCTGGAGGGTGCAGCTATAACTGCATGTACGGCGACTACGAAGAGTGCAGATCAGAGAAGCCTTTTCGTTATGGAAATATCGGTGAGGGCCATTCCAGTTCGATCGGCGCAAATTGAGCGTCCTGGGGCCTGTAAACTCGATGAATGTAGTGCTAATATTCGCATCTGATTCACCCATAGTACAAGTAAGTGTCCGATCGAAGAATGAAGGGATACTTGGTTGGAGTGTCTGCCAGTTCACCGCATTTAGAACCGTTGTAGTAATGGATCGATCATCTCTGCGGCACTTGTTTCTTTAGGGTCCTTGAAAGACCAAAGAAATGTCAGTAAATGCGACTGGTAGTCCATGGGGCGATGCCAAATAATGAGGCAAAGTAAGTAAGTCCCACATGTGCACACACGAACTGTGAGAACCCTTGCGTGGTAGACAGACGCCGGAATTAACCTTATGACAGAATACACTGCATACACACGATTTGACAGGGGGCGACCGAAGCAGCATAGTGTGTAAGTAGATACGTACATAACGGTCATAAAAGCGTTTGCTTCAGGCTCTAAACAAAATTGCTTGCCTGTAGAGTACCAAGCGAGAAGTATCTAAACATCCAAGCTGTGCAGTCAACCAGCAAGCAATCGCCCGACCAACTACTTGAGGTGTATCACATAACACCACCCTCGCTGATTCATGCGTGCCCTAAAATCTTCTATATTCAAACGCCGAGCCAAGGATATTGTACAGCGGAGAACTCCATATGTCTCCATCAGGCGAAACATGGGCAAATGGTCGCTTCCATGTTCGATCTTCCTGAGCGTCTAACACTCACACTTTCCATGCCATCTTGGGAAAGTCACGACCTCACGGACATTTTCGATACCGATCAACCAGGAAAGGAGCCGGTCAAATCCTATCCCGAAGCCACCATGCTCGATAGTACCCCACCGTCTTAAATCCGCATACCACTGCATTGATCCAAGAGAATCATCGGTTGCATCTTGGGCAACGAGACCATGCTGCTTCATTGCCTCGACAATTTCCCTGAATCGATGCTCACGGAGTGAGCCTCCTGCAACTTCGCCTAACCCAGGAAAGAGCAAATCGAAGCACGCAACAGTCTCAGACCCTTTTCCGTGGGCACTGCTTGCTGAGCTAGAGCCCTGATTTTCCAGCATGTAGAATGGTTTGAGCGTCTTCGGGTAGTCCGTGATGAAGATTGGTCCAGCTGTAGTTGTCGAGTTGTCGCCAGTGCCGCCAAAGTTCTCTGCCAAGTACCTCTCATGCTCTGCCTGGAGCCCATGCCCCCACTCTGGCTTAAACCTGAAAGGGACATCTGCTTTCTGCAATAGGCTAATTGCTTCGGTGTAGGACATTCGCTTCCATTGCGTGGGGTTTAGCAACCATTTCCAGCGTGATTCTAGTAATCTCAATTCTATATCCTCCTTTGTGGACAGCCACTCATCTGAGAACCGAGATTGGCGGAAATCGTGTGCGATAGAGCGGATCAAGTCCTCGCAGAGAGAAAGAACATCCTCCAGACTTTGTGTAAATCCCACTTCGGCTTCAAGCATGTAGAACTCGGACAGATGACGATTGGTATCACTCTTCTCGGCTCGAAAGCTCGGGCTAAGGGTCCAAACCTTGCCAACAGCCTGACACAGAGCTTCTAGATGCAGCTGTGTCGAAACGGTGAGATACTTTTCCGTCTTGAAGTGGTGCTCACGCCCTTGTGGAGCAAGCTTGAAAACTTCACCGGCACCTTCGCAGTCAGATGAGGTGATAATTGGCGGCTGAGTCTGCACAAACTCTCGCGAGACGAAGAAGTTGTTGATGGAGCTGAGAACCTGTGACCGAATCTGCATCACCAACGCATTTGCTGGAAGCCTTGGCCTCATATGAGGAATAGACCGAAGATACTCCGTCGTATGATACTTCTTTTGCAAGGGATAGGTCTATCTCAAAATCATCGGTCAGCAGCTGCCCAATGCAACCAGAAAAGCTGAGGAACATACCTCCGGAACCACTTCACCAAGAACCTTCAGCTCATTTGCCAGGAACTCTACTTTCTGCTTTGTTCCTTCCGATTCCTTGATCTGTCCTGTGATTCGGACGCTTGTACCAGTCGCTAACCTGAGTGATCAACCGCTGTCACTACTTTTAGCCCAACAGCTTCATGAGCATGTATCAGGAGAGTCAGATGGTTATGCGGGATTGAGAGGCATCGACAACCGATGTAAGATCTCCCAGCCATCGCTGCACAGTAACCATGAAGCAGCATAGAGGAGGAACTTACTGCTTTGCTTCACTGGGCTCAAGAACAACCTGCAGACCATGAATGGTAGAGCCGTCGCCTATGCTAGCAAACCCGACATTCTTCATCTTCCGTACCGACCGGACCCATCCCTCCACCGTGATTGGCGACCCGGACTTAGCGATGGCGTCGGACGATTCGAGAAGCTTGGAGATCGATAGACGCTCAGGGCTGTATCGATGGCTATTCGTCGAGAAGCTCTTTCGAAGGGGCAGCGAAGCCTTTGGAAGTCCTCGGACCAAAATTCTAGCTCCCAAGACCATGCTTTGGCTAGCCGAACGGTGAATCGCGCGGCGGTGATGGGTCTTTCAGCTGGCTTCTGACGGATGGTCAGCAAAGCAGTATCGCAGCAAGAACGCCGGCAACCGTTGTCGTTGGGTGTTTGGGGGATCGTGAAGGTTGGGGTTGTTGGTGATCGATTCAAACAGAAGGATGCATTGACTTTGCTGAGATCGAGGTTACACAAGGCACGTGCCCTGGCACCCAAAAGCCCAACTCCACAAGCTCGTATAAGATCTGGATGGGAAATCTACGGAAAACATTCGGTCAGATGCCTCACTTATCTCTCGTATTGAACATGGTCCGAAATATAAAACCACAGGATACTGACCCTGGCCAACTCCTGTGGCGGCGCCACTCAAGCGCGAGCGCTAAGCCACACCTCAGTATTTGAACCCAATCAGAGTCGGTAATGTGAATTCGAAGGCTCGGTCTCGAGTTCGCAAATTCGATTGTCCTGATTCCAGGTGGAGATCGGCATCGTCAAGGAATATGGATCCGATATACTAATCTACGATGTCTAGCAACTGCCCCTAGGTGATGGACACTTGAGCTGACCTCTGGAGTGCACTAAGGGATATCCGGATCGAGATATCGGAGTTTCCGAAGGTCGGCTCGGCCTGATATCGGCCTGCGGTTGAAATTGTGAGAGTTTTCTGCAATAGTGCCATATATTGACTTTCCAAAAAGGTGAGCCCAAGATTAAGCTTAGTAGTACTGGAGTGACTTGACTATCCGAGTTGCGTTATCAAGATCAACTTACATCCTCGAACGTGCTCACTATCGTTTCCTGCCAGTGTCAAACTGCATGCTCGAACTGAGACCAAAAGAAGTAACTGTACCTAGTATTGCGCACATTTTGGAATCTTCTTTTTGAGAGCTAGAGCCAGCCCTAAAACATTGGGCACTTTGTAATGACATATTCGGAAAACGTTAACTCGAGCCAGACCATGGTTCAAATCCATGGCCCGGATTAAGTACTTACAAGTATACCCTGATGATGCATGATACTTCATAATTGTTAGAAATTAATCCCAGGGAATAACGAGCAGCATTAATACTTTAATGCTCCTTTTATATGCTGCTGTAATTCAACCTCTTTTTATCTGATATGGAGTTATTTTGTGAAGCAGGTCGTTGTCAGACGTCAGAAAAAGTAACTACTACTTAAGAAGTATGTGAAACATTCATATTTCGACGGTGATCGACCTGAGACATTCGCAGAAGTAGCAGAGGACCTTGCCAAGACTCGGAGTCGAGCTTCCCTCGATCGGTTACGAAGTCCGTATTTCTATAGGGCTTCGGAACGATATGTAAGCTCTCGGATCGAGAATTCCCCTATATCCTGTACTATGATCTAATTCCTGGATTTGGTATGCTGCTCTCTTGCACCGGACACAAAGTAACTCCGATTGCCATAATAACGTTTGACGCCCGGGTATCGACCTTAGATCCTTCGAGAGGTTCATGTGCTCATGACACCAGCATTCCCAATCCATAATTGGTTGTAGGAATTACAGAGAATGTGATGTCTCTAGAGTTTCCCATGCGCATTCTCGGAGCGTGGGATCGATATCTCACACCTGCTTATGTATATGCACATGCTCGTGACAATCGATTTACAGCTACTATGGTGCATCGATCACCTCACGGTTGTACTTGTACCGCCAACCCTGAAATGGGAACTAAGTATGTATGTACGGTCTCAATATATCCCCACTATTGGACCCCCACATCTTCCCCACTTGGTCCTACTCGAGTACTCTCAACAGCTACAGATAGGTACGTGTTAGTGGTTCTGTGTACCTAGCAGATGCTTTAACCTGGTCAGACGTCATGACGCAATCTCGCAAACTCTCACCGACGTCCAACGAGCAACCAGTTTGTGAACTCTCGTACATATCTATGATCAAACGACTCCGTCTAACAGCTCGGTGAGCTCGGATAGAGGCGGATGAAAACGAGCTTTTTTGGCTGACATTGAACTTGCCCTCACTGCACTAGCATGACTAAAGTTTAGCAAGCACGGTGTTATATCTCCGCTGGTGCCAATCCGGAGTTGGTTCTCCCAGTGTTGAGGCTACGATGGTCATGATATTGCAAACGGCGATTGCAATGGATGAAGCATGGTTGCAATGCCCGAAGAAAATAAAGTATGTAAGTACTTCGAATAAATTTCAATATGGAAGCATAGAAAAAGCTCCCGCGGAGTTGCCCAGGCAGAATCTCAAACTGTGAATCAGCTCGATTTGAAGAGCCCAAATAGACACAAGCCTCCACTTGGTTACTATCGACGAACTCAGATACCCATGGAAAGGCTAGATTGGCTGCAATTGTGATTATGACTTCACTCTAAAGACCGAGCCATACACAACTTGGTATGTGCTTAAGTACTTGTTAGTAGTTACAGCTTTGCTTACTTAATTAAGGTGGGATAATAGCTGTTTTGAACAAGAACTGTACATGTGGTGACTTTGAATGGGGGCTTAGAGACCAAGTAGAACATAGATCAGGTGCTAGGTGCTCTAGCATCTGGAAGCAGATTTCCGAGCTCTCCGGAGTACAGCTTGAGCTCGATCGATCTCGATCTCTGGTGCCATGGGGGCAGATGGATGAAACCTAGCTTGAATCATGTATGTGATGGATTTAACTACTTCTTACTTAGAAGTACTTAAGCAATAGCAGCGACGTTGGTTGAATTAATGGGAAAATCGACTGAGATATTGATTATATTTAGCATTTTTATTGAACCCTGAGTTAACGAATTTCCTTATGCAGTAACGTAAATGTCGAACATGCACGGAAATAAAAGCAAAACTAGGACACCGACAGCGGTTTCCCCATCCGAGACCCAACCACAAAAACACCCTAACGGCTGTGGCTGATCTACTTCAACCGTACCGAACTCAGAGCTGGGACAATTACAAGGGTCTACTCCAAGTATTTTGCAATTTGTTCATTTGAAAACAGCTGAGTGAAGCAGCTTCACCGAAAGTCGTTGCTTCGAGTCCAAATCCATACTGTATCAATTTGAAGGCTTCTGATCAGAGTAACTACTTCCTGTTATATAAAGGCGACTGGAAGAGCACCCGTAAAACTCCAGCAACAACCAAACATCAATCAACAGATCTCCAGACGGAACCTTCAAAGCAATCGAACAAAGAACATCCGCCTCTCCTACAATACCCGATCTTTCCAATCACAACAATAACCTTTTCCACATTCCCTTCAAGATTTCAGCCATAGCTTCCCCAGCCGAAACAGTAAGTTCAACTCCGCAGCATGCGGGTTCCTGCTTCCGCTGTCAATACGGGTAAGCTAATAAACTTAGGATTCCAGCAAGTCTCCAACTGCAGCTGCAGCCATGTCACCAAAGCGTAGAGCTCAGATGGTTTCCAGCGAGACTGCACAGATGCTGGAGCATTTTGACCATTCGATTCAGCATGAGAAGCCAAGATTCATCGAAGAGCATGAGAATGAGGTCGAATTGCCAGTACGTGCGAATAACCAAGAACCAATCCGCGTTGCAATCGTCGAGGGTGACATTATCGACGTTGCAGTCGACTGGCAATCATATCGAACTTTCGGTAAAGGTCACAAGGATCTCCCAGCGCCTCGTTGCTGGCGCCAGCATGGAACCAGTGGCCTCGACAAACGATCTCGTGTTTTGCTTCTCAATGCCGCGGACGACAGAAGCCCAGGAGGAGAGTGGATCGAAGGCACTCTAGGGCCCGAGGAGGAACTCGCACGAAGGAGCAATCTGGTGAAGACTCTGGATACTGCTGTCAAACTCAAAGGCACACATGAACAATACACCATCCCCCGATTCGGCGGCATATATTCACCGGCTGTCACGATCTTCAGAGAAGGACCAGAGCAAGATTATGCCACTTGGAGCCAGAATAACTTGCATACACTCAGCGTGTTGTCAATCACACCGGCTCGTCGACCCAAAGTACAAAGCGACTCACCGGGCTCGCCAACTACCCAACGATACGCCTTCGATCAAGAACGCTCGGAGCAGATGAGGAAGATGCAGGTGGCTCTTAGAATTGCAGCCAAGGAAGGACATACGAATCTTTGCTTGAACGGCTTCGGATGTTCAAACAGTGGCGGGCCAGAGAGTACCTTCGGAGGCGCTGGAAAGTTCAGGAATCCACTGTCAGAGGTCATTAGACTTTGGCACGAAGTCTTGATTGCCAGTGAAGAGTTCAATGGCTATTTCGAGAATGTGGTAATTGCAGTCCAGCCAGGGACAAAGGAGATGTGGCAGCAGATGTTTTGAGGCTCGATTCGGCTCTTCCGAACCGGCCTATGATCAACGAGAAAGACTCACGATGATCTTACCCGAGAACCAGTCTCACGGTTGACGTTGTCGGGGCCAGTCTCAAATATTTCCTTTGTATCTTAATGGTGTAATAGGCATGTAAGCGGCGTATAGGATCATTAGCGCGCGGGGTTTTCTTGGCTGATCCAGATCTACTCCTATCGGCTTTCATTATCCATTTCTCGAGTTTGGGCGGTTTTTGTTTTCAGTCGGCGTTGTATACGGCGCAGCTAATTGGGGCTTTCTTTCCGAGTCATTCTTTTGCGTTTCCCTATGTCAATAATCTCGATCACTTGAGGCTGCAGGCCTGCAGTATATTTCCCGGTCATCAGTCTGTTTTGTTTGCTTTTTGTTTTAGGGTTATTCGGATTCCCCGAATGCTGGTTATTATTTACGATCATTCCTTAGATGTTGGCCTTATCCCTTCCCTACTCGTCTTCTCACACGTTATCTCACTGGGGCCGTTTCCTTTCTTCAGTTTATTATACCACACAACCTCGTATACCGGGGGGCGATTCGCTCTGATAGTAGGATTTATGTAGTAATTGAACAATAACATACTCTAATTATATTGGACCCTGGCCTGTCACCGTGAAAACGAAAACGAACATTGATGGTCACCTTGTTGCACTAATTCCGATCGACTGGAATGTACCGGGGTACTAATGTGACACGAATAGGCGTAAACTTTTCCAGGGATATTCGATGGGAGAACGAGAGTCATGCCGGGATCTGTTTCCAGTCGGTGTGTTTCAATTAATTCGGCACATGGATCTGTCGTCCTTCTATGTAGTCGATCGTGTGTGAGCTAGGCCATTTTATGGCACGAGCTCGCCTGGACGTTCGAGCTCTACGAAGTACACGTGATGCAGGTTACCTGTACATGCAAGTACTTGTACATATCGATAGCAAGTGGTTGTCATGTAGCATGCATGAGATCGCCCATACCAAACCACAGTGCTGGGTCCGCAGATTCCATGCGATATTCAAGATCCGAGAAACCTTGTCCAGGTGAATTCATGCCGGATATCGCTACCCGTATGTACAAGTACCTTTTGCATATGTGGGGAGATCCAGAGATTGACTATTGAGATCTGGCTAACAGACGATCCGTGCAATCCGAACTTGATGCACCAAAATATACGATTTGAGGTGGGAAATTATTCGGTTTCAACCCTCGTATTCATCGGCTCCCAAACCGATGTCGCGATAAACCTTGGCAATACTACTTCTCTTCGACACTCTTTGCGTCCACACCTTCGCTTGTATGTGTACTTGTACGCTTACTATTCCTTTTTATTCCAGTTTCTGCTTTCTTTAGTTCTGCGTATACGTTTTCGATCAGACTGACAATATCGTTGAAGTTTAGCTTCTCGAAGTCGAGGAAGCAATTTCATTTTGCGGGCAACCCGGTATGTGATTGGCTAACAGTCCTTCGATGAGGCGCCTTCGATTCCAGACAGAAATCTATTCAACAAGCCTCCCGACCAACCGACTTCTAGAATAGCACAGCCAAGTGTTTCTGGACGAGCCTCGCAGCAAGCCGCCCACAGCATGCAGTACCGGTACATGTGCATCCGCTGTGTCTCTGACTTCGACAATCTCATTAGAAACGTAAAGGTGAGACTATGTACTAGTATGGGCTTAGGTCAAAAGGGCATGAAACCGAAGGCTCTTCTAGAATCCATACTGGCCCTGCAGATCTATTCGTACACCCAGTGGGTCCGATGGGTATCCGCAGTTATACATGCAATAAGGATCGGGATACAAGTTCACAACGTAGTGGCAGAGACCCACTTCCAATAAAAGAAGTAAAACCAGACGTCATGAAAGGCTGAGAAATCGTGCGATAGTGATGTAATGTCGTCCCAGCTTTGCAGGTAAACTTTGCTTAGTAGGAATTAATCATAGGTTTGTAATTGCTTTCTCATTCTCCGACGATAGCACTAGACATCTCAATGACTGCAGATATCCGAGAGTTCATCTTCTCCTATCTCGATATGTATGTACTAAGTAGATGCGATTGAACGTGCTCCAGAATTTGTCCGATTATGGTTGCAAGAGCAAAGTGTACTTGGCTGAGATTACTTTGTCTATAGTGGGACAGATTAGAGCCAGGTACGAACTAGGAGTGGAAATGGACCTTTGCCAAATGTCGCATTACTACTGTCTGCGATTAGTTATATGGTATGTACCATAATATATGTGCTGCACCATACTAATATATTGCTGACGAGTACTTGTCGGCAAATTCTCAGAATGATCAGTATGCCACATAGACTGCACTCTGACTGCTTCTAAAGAAAATAAGCTTCCCTATGGTGTCTCCAGCATGATAACTGGATTGAATGGCCATAGCGTTATTGCCCCAATTGCCAGTGTTCCCCGGCACGAGTCGAAGGTTCGCACACGTGGACCTTCCGAATACATACCAGCTTCAACAGCCTTCTTCCAGATCCACGGTTGTGATGCGCAAGTACACTCCAGCTATGCTAGGTGAAAGAATTAGAAGCATGAGCAAAAGCATAGAGACTTCGATTCGGAGGATTTTGGGAAAAGCAATATCTCATTTGGAAGTTTGGTTAGGATCGGCAGTATTGCTTCTGCTTTTGGAGGCCAAGGCTTGGCCGCTGCAGTCGAGCGCTAAGCGGAAAAGGCGTAGCGCAAAAGAAAAAAGTGCTTCTGAAAGCCATTGTTTTGGCAACCATCGAATCTGCATCAACGACTTCCGACCCTCATCACTCACCATGCACGCCACAAAGAGACGAAGAACGGACGGAACCTCCCCTACACCGGTCGCGGCACCCTCAGCAACCTCGGTGACGGATTCCAGCAATATTGCACCAACCAATGTCGCCCCAAAGGCCGATGCCGATGTGGTTGTGAGGAATGGACCGTCGACAGCCCCAGCAAAGAGACCCTCGGGAAAGTCCGAATTGGAAGCCGATGATATTGTCCGAATGTACGAGTCAAAATCGAATCTGTTCCGGTTAGAGACAGAGGAATTGCTTTCGGAGGTCAAGGTCAACTATGAAAAGAGAATGGGACCTGTCGACAAGTTCTTGCACCGCCTGAAGACAGCCATCGAAGAGATTCCAGAAAAAGCAGCCGTACCCGTGAGTTTTCTTCCCCCAATACCACCAATTGCAATCTGGTTTGGCGCTGAGTGATACGATAACTGACCATTCTTTAATTAGGTTCTTGATGCAGAGAAGGACTTCAAGGCGCAAAAGATCCACATCCCATTTCCAGACCCTAGACCACCACGAGATGCCAAATACAAGCTTGGCTACGAGAAGCCAACCTACCTCACAGTGGTTGGTGGATACGCAATCAAGAATATGATCAAGCAGGCCGACAGAAACGAGGTGGATGTTGCCGTGGCTATGCCATCGTCACTTTTCCAGGAGAAGGATTACCTGAACTACCGTTATTTTTACAAACGCGCCTACTACCTAGCTTGTATCGCCTCGGGCCTGCAAGCCTCAAAAGATCTTGCAGTCAAGATCGCATACGAACTATTGGACGGAGATGTGCTACGACCTGTACTCGTCCTGTCTCCTTCAGGCAGTAAGTTGATCTTTATTCCATAATTGGCACGGTCCATCTACTAACGGCTCTTCAGATGGCGGAGAGTACGACTTTAGTGCATCGAAGTGTGTCGTACGGATATTGCTCGGAGTCCAGGGTGACGTCTTTCCACCAAAGAAGCTGTACCCATCGAAGAATTGTGTACGGAGTTCGACCGCGGGAACCGAGGACAAGGCAAAGGCGGAGGATCTTCCAGCTACCGCTTTCTACAACTCGTCGTTGATCGCAGACACGTCGGTGTTTTCCTATCTCAAGTTCCTTCATTCGGCCGCTACGTCAGCAAAGGCATTCAAGGATGCCAACATTCTTGCTTCGGTTTGGCTCAGGCAGAGAGGGTTTGGAAGTACTATTGCAAAGGGTGGATTCGGAGCTCTGGAGTGGGCTCAGGTCCAGGCTTTGCTTCTCAAGGGAGGTGGCCCCAAGGGACAGGCTTTGCTGTCTCCCGGATATAGCAGCTACCAAATGTTCAAGGCTGTCCTACAATATATCGCCAACAACGATCTTGCAGCCAGCCCTGCCGTCATTGGGGACAGTGACTACAAGCCAACCAAGTCGGACTCTCCGGTGCTCTTCGATTCGGCTCACGGACTTAATGTTCTGTTCAAGATGAGTGCTTGGGCATACAAGATGGTAAATTTCCACTTTTGGTCTCTTACATTGATTGATATGGACTAACGATGCGTGTTTGACTATAGTTGCGCCATGAAGCCTCCATCACAGTCTCTGTACTTAATAAGTCTGCCTTTGACCAGTTTGATAACATTTTTGTTCACCGAGTTGATCAGCCCTGCCAACGCTTCGATGCACTTTTCCATCTTCCACTACCCGAACAGGAAGATCTCAGTACGTTTGCTGAGAACGACTTGACATATCCCGACAAGGTGTTGGTGTTTGCTAGAAAGGTGTATCGAACCCTTGCACGAGGTTTGACCGACAGATCTCGCCGCATATCGTTACAGCTGCCATCATCTAGAAGCTGGGAATTGAAATCGAAGGGACCTGGAAAGTCGACTAGTCATTTGGTCATCGGGCTACACCTCGACCAGGAGAAGGCCAACCGTGCCGTCGATCATGGCCCAGCTGCAGACAACAAGAAGGAGGCTGCTGTTTTCAGAAAGTTCTGGGGTGAAAAGTCGGAGCTGAGACGATTCAAGGATGGTAGCATTCTCGAGTCATTGGTGTGGGATATCAAAGATTCCAGGAATCCGGTCATTAACCAGATTGTCCGATATCTCATTGGCAAGCACTTCAAGCAAGAGATTGCTGACAGCTTGTCCTTCATCGGGGACTCGGAATACATGCAGCTCCTCCCCAAACCCCACCCCACTGGATCAAATGTCACTGGTATCTTCCAGCCTGCCATGTCTGGCTTTGAGACACTGGTGAAGGATCTCCGAGCCCTTGAGGGCATCCCATTGCATATTCGTCATATCTCTCCTGCTGATCCAGCTCTCCGATATGCTAGCGTCGACGTGCCTCTCGCGGCCGCAGGATCCGGTGACCTTATGCAGCCCGCAGATGTTATTCTCCAGTTTGAAACGTCCTCGAGATGGCCAGATGATCTAGCGGCAATCCAAAAGACCAAATTGGCATTCTTACTCAAAATAGCAGAATTGATGGAGGAACAAGCCGAAGAGAGTATTTCTGCCCGTGTTGGCCTCGAAAATCCTGGTCATCCAATCCAGAATGCAGGCTATCTCGATCTCGCCTACGCCTCTGGCCCAGTCTACCGTATTCGAATCTTCCACGAGCGGGAAGAGGTTCTCCTTTCCCGCAAACTCAAGGACAAGACTGCCTCAACCGCTGTCCGTGAGGAGTACGCCCTTTCCTTGTCGGCCCTCAACCGGAACTTTGTCCAAACCCCACGTCTCACCCAATCCATCCAAACCGCCTGCCACCGTCACCCACTTCTTTCCCCCACCATTCGTCTCCTCAAACGCTGGTTCCGTGCTCACCTTCTCGATTCTCACCACATTGAAGATGAATTCATCGAGCTACTTGCCGTCCGCACCTTCCTCCAACCCTACCCCTACTCTACCCCTGCTTCCCTCATGTCGGGCTTCATGAGGACTCTCTCCTTCCTCGCCACCTGGGACTGGCGCTCCGAGCCGCTCATCGTCGACTTTTCATCCGAAATGAAGTCCTCAACCGTCGAATCAATCACCCGTGTTTTTGAAAGCCACCGCAAGCAAGACCCCGGCTTCAACAAAGTCACCATCTTTGCCACCACAAACTTTGACGACTCAATCGGCACCTACTGGACCACCGGCCTCGAGAAGGTTGTTGCTGGCCGTATGACTATGGTTGCTCGCGCCGCCTCTGAAGCCGTCAAGACCATGGCTCTCGAGAACCACTCTGCCCTCATCGCTACCCTCTTTACCCCGGCCACAAGAGACTTTCACTTTATCCTGCACCTCTCGCCCAAGGCCCTTCCAACTGATCGTCCTGCTTCGAAGGCTAAGCCAAAGAAGGAGGAGAAGCAATACAAGAACCTTCTCCCCACTCCCGAGTCCGAGGCCGAGCAAGTCGAGAAGAAACTTCCGCTCTTGGGCTTTTCACCCGCCAGGCTCCTCCTTGCAGACCTCACGAGGGTGTATTCCCCAAACAGTGCGCTGTTCTTTTTGGATGAGGTCAGGTATGGCGTTATTACCGGCTTGTGGAGTCCCGGTATGATGGGTGGACGAGATGGGTGGAAGGTTGGTGTCGGTTTCAGTTCGTTCCCGGTGGGCACAGGCGAGAAGAGCAAGAAGAAGAAGGATGAGGATGCGATGGATGAGGATGAGGAAGAGGTGGAGAGTGTCAAGTTGGTTGGTAACAGGGCTGCTGTGTTGGCGGAGATTGCGAGACTTGGTGGGGATTTGGTGGAGAGGATTGAGGTTTTGCAGTAGTGGGTGAGTCGGGCCTCTCAGTTTGTGCTGGTTTGCCTAGGTGATTGTTGGAGTTGATGATGGTTGTTGGGCCTCTCAGCGTGCTGGTTTGCCATGCCGTTGATTGTTGGGCCTCTCAGCACTGCTGGTTTGCCAGTTGTTGATCATGCATGCCATATGCCGTCGAGTTTGCACTGTACATTTTCTTCTTCTTTGCGTTTTTGTAGTAATAATTTCCTCGCGATCTTTCTCTCTTTCTTTAGATGGGTTTAGGTATATAAAAGTTTCGCTTCGGTTTTGCTTGAATTTGGGAGTAGATATATCACTTGAAATATCCAGCGAGCGCTTCACATAGTAGTCATTCAGTCATTCATGAGATGAGCAGTGTACTTTAGCAGTGTGGGCTGATTCCACCCAGTACGAGGGAAGAAGTGGTTTGATTTTGAGAGGTATTGTGTCATTGATTCTGTGGTCTGACTGTCTAGGGTTTGCAATGCAGTGCAGAGCAGAAATGTGCTTTGAAGCTTCTTTGGTGGTGATTTTCATGTGCTTACGAGGAGTGGTGGTTGTGGTTGTCGTCGTTGTGAGGGCAACCATTTCGTGTTTGGGGGTGGAGAGATTTGGGTCGTGCTGGGATCATGTCTTGGAGTGATTCCACCCATTCTTCGGGGGCTTGAGCCCGTACCTGGAAATGTGGGGTGGCCTGATTGAACTACTTACTACTCTCCATGACCAAATACTCTACTGCTTATGACAGTGGGAATGCCTGTAGACTTCCAACTCCCATCCATGATCTCCATGCCTCACTCGTATTCGCAATCCGTAGCCTACGTACTTCTTTCTCGAAAAAGTCGTACGTCAACTACCTTGACCTCAAAAACTGCCAAAAGTGGTCAGATTATGCACCTCCCACACACCATGTCTCACCGACATTGTTCCGGCACAGTGACATCGTTTGCACGTTTGTTACATCGATATCTCGAGATCTACATATAAACTTGGAGTAGTACAGGGTTCCCGATGTTGTATTTCACAAACGCATCGACTCGTGCGAGGCTTCTCGATCTCGCTCGAGATGGCGGCTTTGCTTCGCCTTTGCCCTGACATTGGAAGTGAGGCAACTTCCTGGGGGGCCCTGAATGATGGCGTGAGGCTTGTCACGGCCCCATGGATGATGTAAGCAGGGTGAGGCTCAGCGGGAGGGACCGTACGATTTGTTTCTTACTGCCTTCCTATTACGAACTGCAACACCAAAGAACGGACTCTTTGATTTTCTCGCGATGGCTTTTCTTCAGCATTCGGCCAAATGCGATTTTTGGGAATGCATGGGCCGGATGGACTTCCGACAACCAGACTTCAGGGGCAAAGCTAGGAGGGGACTAACTAGGCATGAGGTGCAGCGACGGATCTCGGAAGGTGGACCGGAGCGATAACGTGGATGAGTAAAGTAAGTGGTTCTCGGCCATGTTTGTTTGCCCCGCCATTGGTTCGTCTTTCACAACATAACTACTCCCGATAATTCACCGTCGCGACACCGGACGAAAGCGCAAACATCTCGACGTTTGTTTGAAGGAGGATTTTGGTGGACGACAGCATCCTCGATTCGCCGTCTCAAGCAAGCAAGCAAGCCCTCTGACTCAACACCACCACCACCGCCACTTTCCCGACCGACCGACCTCTTGACCTCGACAACATCATCACCACATACTTCTCCACATTAGAGCAATGGTCACGCCCGACCAGAAAGATCCACATGCCACGCTGGGCGCCTCAATCCCCGCCAACACCGAACATGTTCGTCCTCATCCACAAGAAGGGGGCAATGGGATTGAAATAGCTACTGACCACCCCACCAGGCCGTCTCCGTCTCGCTCCCCACCTGGGCTGCCAACGTCGGCTACGAAGAAGGGGAAGAGTGGGTGCTGAGTAAATTGAAGAGTGGTTACCCTCGGTACGTTTTATTCTGCTCCTTCTGCCCAAGTAGTTACTCTAAAGACAACAATTCCTGACTGCCTGGCCGTTATAGCTTCGTCGTCCACGCCTCAATCCAGCACCTCGCGAGCCTCTTACTCTCCACCTACGCCACTCCTTCCGAATCCGCCCTCCTCTTCCCAACACCCACAATCGCACGCAAATGCCGCTCCTTCATCCTCGCCAAAAGCCCCAGCCCCAAGCCACCAGTCGTGAAAGTCCTCGACCTTGTTCCGTCTGTGGCCGCGGTGGCAAAGGCAAAGATCGAGCGACAGATCCTGTCGAGTGTGTCGGCCGTCATCTTCCCGAAAGAGGAGTTCCCGACCGCAAAACAGTTCTGGCAGCATTCGGGGGATGGGATCAGTAGCCGGCGCGCCGAGTTTCTCGAGAAGGAGTTTCTCGAGGGACGGCTTGTTGAGAAGGAGAGTGCAGAGGTGCGTTCGAAAGGGCCAACACGGTACAGCAAGACCACCGACCCGTGGGGGAAGAAGAAGGGGGCTGTGAAGGTCGAGACGCCGAGGGGGGAGGAGGATTGTAGTGAGTATGTCGAGCAGCGGTTTGGGCGGAATTTGAGTGTGGAGCTGGCGGACAAGGCCAAGTTGGCTATACGCCGACGAATTGCAGGGTGCTTGAGTGAGGTGGGCAAGGTGGAGGGTGTGGTGGAGGAGGGCATTGCGAGGGGGATGGAGGGGCTGACGGAGGAGGATGTCTATCTCTATCCGAGCGGGATGAGTAGTATCTTTAATGCGCATCAGCTTTTGCTGGCGGCGTTGGGAGAGGTGGGAAAGTGTGTTTGTTTTGGGTACGTCCGTCCACGGCTCTCCTTCTTGTGTGTAATATTGTACTGACTAGTCCAGCTTTCCCTACCTCGACACTCTCAAGATCCTGCAGAAGTTTACGCCGGATGGATGTCACTTTTACGGCCACGGTTCTGAAGAAGACCTCGACGACCTGGAGGCCAAGCTCCAGGCCGGCGAAAAGATCCTGGGCCTATTTTGCGAGTTTCCGTCGAACCCGCTGCTCAAGTCTCCCGATTTGAAGCGGATCTATCAAATGGCCACCAAGTACGGCTTCGCCGTAGTCGTCGACGAAACCGTCGGCAACTTCCTCAACGTCTCGGTCCTGCCCCACGCCGACATCGTCGTCTCTTCCCTCACAAAGGTCTTCTCCGGCGACTCCAACGTCATGGGCGGCGGCTTCGTCTTCAACCCCAAATCCCCGCTGTATAGCAAGTTGAAGGAGGTCCAAGAACGGGTCTACGAAGATACCTACTTCCCGCCTGATGCCATTTTCTTGGAACGCAACTCGAGAGATTTCGCCGCTAGGATTCAAAGAATTAATGCTTCGACCGAGACGCTTTGCGACTTTCTCTCCCTCCATGTCGGACCCTCGGGGAAAATCAAGGCCCTGCACTACCCCAAGTTCGACGACTCGCTGCCGCACTATCTCGCGCACCGGACACCCAACGGTGGGTTCGGCGGGCTTTTCAGCATCACTTTCCATTCTGTGCCGGATGCGGTGCAGTTCTTTGATAGGTTGGAGGCGGCGAAGGGGCCGAGTTTGGGCACGAATTTTACCCTCGTTTGTCCGTATACGGTTATTGCGCATTGGGGGGAGATGGAGTGGGCTGCACGGTGGGGGGTGGGAGAGGCGTTGGTGAGGGTTAGTGTTGGGCTTGAGGGGGGGGAGGAGTTGTGTGGGCGGTTTGCGAGGGCGTTGGGTGTGGATATCTAATGGAAGGGGAAGGAGAGTGGATACCGGAGGATGAGAAGGTGATGTTTATATATCATTTAGATTTTTATTGGGTGGTTAGATTTTTCAACAAAATGCCATACTAAGTATATATTGAGTTAGAGCGAGCTTACTCCGTACTTCTTATTAAATCATTACTTCTTAACTACTCTCTGTTCATTCACTCGAATCCATTGCTACTAACTTAATTGATCCTCACCACAATTCTTGTCATAAATCTTTTGGTGTTTTCCCCCCAATCCAACGTCATCCCCCCAGCGCCCAGACCACCTCCATAGGGCTGAACCAATCCAGCGGGGACTCTTAAGCGAGAAAGTTTCAAGCCCCGACAAAAATGCACGCATGAGTAACAACAAAACCATCGCTCGACTCATCTCCACACGACGCCCAAATCTCACAACAAAAGCCCTACAATCTCCCACAAACTCAGCTTTGTTTCAATCCCAGACAGTCTCAACGAAGCTCTCGCATCCACGCCTACAAATACATCTACAAATCACACCAGAACGAGCTTACTCCACAATGGCATCTCGCGGCGATAAAGCAGGCGGCAGAGGCAGGGGCGGAAGACCCATGAGTGAAGAGGTGTTGATCAGTAAGGCGCTGAGCTATACGCTTCGCCATGGCGCGCAGAAGGAGGGCGTCAAGATCCGTCCTGATGGCTACGTCCGTGTTGAGGATTTGGTATGTTTGTTTGTTTGCTCTGGTTTTTCTTCTGGAGATGTGGTTTCTGCCTGGTACTGGGAAGCGCTACAGACCGATTGTAAGGGTCTGCTGGAATAGTTACTGACCACAATGCCCGCGATAGTTGTCCCGCTCCAAGTTCCAAAAACTCGGCATGACCTGGCCCAAACTCCTCGACATCGTCAACAACAACGACAAGAAACGTTTCGCCCTCGCCCACGTCTCCACCCTCGTCCCCGAAGGCTCCCCCGCCTCCACACCCGTCACCCCCGCCGAATCCGCCCCCAAGCCAGACCCACTCTCAAACCCATCCGACTTCCTAATCCGCGCAAACCAAGGCCACTCCCTCGCCGTCGACTCCACCCTCATCCTCACCCCCCTCACTCTCGAAACTCCCGACCTCCCCGTTCAAGTCTGCCACGGCACGTATTATCGTCATCTTCCGATGATTCTCCGCACGGGCGGCCTGAAGAGGATGACGAGACAGCATATTCATTTCTTTGACAGTGTATCGCTGCTGAGTGATCAGAAGGCGGTGAGTGGGATGCGGGGGAACTGTGAGATTGTGGTGTGGGTGGATACGAAGCGGAGCTTGGAGGGGGGGAGTGGGTTGAAGTGGTGGAGGAGTGAGAATGGGGTTATTCTCACTGAGGGAGCGGGAGAGGAGGGGGTGGTGGAGTTGAAGTGGTGGGGGAAGGTTACGGATCGGAAGACGGGGGAGGAGGTGTGGAGCAGGGAGGCGGGGTTGTTGAGGCCGGAGGAGGAGTTGGTGGCGAGGGGGGCGAAGGGGCAGGGGAGTGGGGGGGAGAGGGGGGAGAGGGGGGGGAGGGGTGGGAGGGGAGGGGTAGGGGAGGAGGAAGGGGTGGACGTGGGGGGAAGGATGGGGTTGAGACGGTGGTGAGGGATGGGGAGGTGGTGGAGAAGGTTGTGGAGACGGAGGGTGTGGTTTAGAAGGTGGTTATCGTAAAGGAGTAGTGGCAGATTATGATTAGAGAGTCTAGTTTTACGTGTACTGGCATATTGCTGATGATTTACTGGTCAATGAGGGTTACGTGAGTTATTCTCATGTATCTCGTCTATGTTTCTGTTTCCGGTGCTTTGAATACTCTCGAATCCTTAATTCCCAGCTGCCGTGTTTTGTCCTTGGTGGTTTCAAAAATCGTACGTGCTTCCCGTGTTTGTCTGGATGCTGATGGAGTGTTAGTCTACTCGTATCCGTCCACTTCTAACACTCAGCTTCCCCGTTTGTTGTGTTTGTTCACCACCACTGTGAGCAGTTATGGCTTCTCGTGCATCGGTCTCTGGAAAATCGCTGTATGCACGTACAGGCGTACGTTCTCCATTTGTCCTCGCAAACTCGTGCTTCAAATATCCTTACGTCTCTGACACGAATGTTTCTCGTACATACCGGAAAAGGGTTTCGTAACCTAACTATACGTACGTGCTTGGGACTGTACTCCTGATACTTCGTAACTCCGAAAGCTCGTATTCCTTGCGCCTGCTGAAATGGAATGGTTACTTATTCCCCATTGTCGTGCCATCTGTTGGAACGTATGTCGAGTATGAATGCTCGTGGAGCGTTTTCTCGAGAATATCGAATGTTTGCATACGTGTAGAAACTCGGGAGCGCTGTTGGGATCCCTCTAAAGCTCGTATGCACGTATGGGAGCTGTCTAAAAGCTGTACGCCTGACTCGGTCTCCACTTCCGCCTTTATTCTGTTGACAAGTAGCTTTGCTAGACAGTGACTTGTGGTTGGTGCTTTCCTGGTTTGTACGTGCTTTCGGTCGTAGTTATCGTGCTTGCCAACGTGCCGGTGGCTTTGGATTGGTAATCTTCTCGTAGATTGCAATTGGCGCTCTTTCTCAGTCGTGTTATCGTGAGAGTTTCTGTGGCGTCTAGGTGTGTGTTCTAGAGTCTATGATTATGTTGCTTGAGCTGTACTCGTGGGGCTGTTTCGGGTTCTTGTCGCGGGGTCTGGGCGTGCTTTCACTGCACTCTCAACTCCGAGTCGGAATCAGACGTATTTTGTTTGATGCTGCTCTCGTACACTCTGTTCTCCTCCGTCATGGTTGGTTCTTGATACTCTCCAAGTTTGTACGTTTTCCAAGTTCGGTGGTGATCTTTTGGACTGATAATTGATAGTCTTCTCGTGTACTGGCGGCGCTCATTCTCAATAGGGGGGTTATCGTGTCCGAGTCGTTTTGTAGTCTATAGGAAGTATGTGTCCTACTTAGGAGCTTATGATTATGCGTTCAAAGTTCAGCAGTGCTAGTGAGGGCCACTTGGTCATTCCGAAACTGATCGTGTAGGTCTCAGATGTGAATCGATACCCTTCGGCCTTCTCGTATGAGCCTGCTGCAGCGCTGGGCGGTATGTCTACTTCCCCATTGTCTTACGTATATTTGGTGACCAGCGATTGTATGTCGTAGAAGCCGATCCTATGAAGCACGTGCTTCCTGTGGTTTCGAGAAGGGCTAATGAATAGTCTTCTCGTATAGATCTGCTCACTCCCACAAGCTTCCCCGTTGTCGTGCTTACTAGTAACGGGAAGTGAGAAAGTATGCATGAATGCTCGTGCAGAAATCTGCCTCGGGCAATTGCTTGCACACGTAGGATATCCCCGGCCGGGCCGGCGTGATGCCTCTGAGTTTCGTATAGTATGGATATCAGCATTACCCGCCAACGGGTCTCTCGATACTGATTGAAGGGCTTTCTCGTGTGCAGTGGTACCGTGGCCCAACTCGATAGTGCATATGTCAATTGCTCTAACTGAAGTACCTAGGTATCCACATCTTTGTATCGTGCTTGGGAGATGGTGCCGGGTTGAAAACTCGTAAACCGACTTGAACTTGAGTGAAGCGATGTTTGCACGTAACAGTCCTTGTGTCTAATCCCGTCCAAACTCGTAAACCGACTTGAACTTGAGTGAAGCGATGTTTGCACGTAACAATTCTGTGTCTAATCCCGTCCAATCTCGTAAGTTAAGGTCGTTTGCGCCTCGATCTTTCTGGAGGAAACGAAGAAATCTCTCGTGTGATGTATTGATAGTACTCATTTTCAGTGTACGTGCTTGTAGAGGATTATCTTAATGGAGCTTCTTCATTTGGTAGAAGTTGTGTCCATACTATTTCCTGCACGATAGAAAGTGCTTCTCAGCATCCCCATTATCGTGTTGCGTAAGAGTGCGGTGAAGTAATGCATCATATCTCGTAAAGGTTTCAGTTTAAAGAGTTTACACACGTACGAGTACGTAGCGGATCTCAAGCTGAGTTGATATGTCTTTACCTCGTATACGGTATTGAAGCATGCAGTCTTCGGCGTCTTTAGATGGATGAGCACCGTCTCCGAACTATCTCGTGCCACATGCTTCCGACATGCTTCCGGTGTAGTGGCAAAACTCGATCGAGTGATGGTCTGTCTTAGTCTCCTAGTAGTATTGAGACGTAACTTGCAAGCTTGGATGTTTGGGGTGCGGTAGGAACTATTTCGTACCATTTTCTTCCAGTTGTTGCTGATATTGATTGCTCATGCTGACAAACTAACCGGCTGCGGTGAGTATGTACGTTACTATAGGGACTCGTTGTGGGATCGTAAGCTTCTCCTGTCCTATCATCTAGATGAAATCGATATAGACTATCTGCTGGCTACTAGCTACTTCTTCCCCATTGTCGTGTTCCGAAATCGAGTTAAGTAATGAACACACGTAAGAGAGAACCGTACACGTACACCATGCTTGCATACGTGCCTGCTTCCTTAACTTCGTGCTGGAACTCCCAAAAGTTTTCGATGTTTCGGATGAACTCGTAAGTATGCTACTGCAGTGGCGTGCGAAATTAATTGTTGAGTGGGTTTCTTAAGCTCGTATCGAACTTTCTTTTCAGGGTCCGGATGGGCGAGGGTGTATCTCGTAGGAAGACTTCGTCATCTTGATTGTGAGTCTTGAGTCAATCGTATGCCTGCATCTCGAGTTATTTGCTGAATTCATGAAGTGCTTGGGAATATCGGATATGGGTGTCTGGGTGATGTTGAGCCGTTTCATAGTGTCGGAAGGAGTAGTATCTAAGTAAATACTCAAATACTTTCTACTAAGTATGTAGGAAGTACGTTAACTCAGTACTTGTGTAGTGAGAAATTGCACGGAAAGATAGTCAAACGGGGAACTGTTTGAATGGCATAACGCGTGGGGAACTCTACGGATAGTATAACGGGGAACTGTGCATGTGATCTGGCGTAATGGGGAGCTGTACGGATGGCATAACGGGGAAATGTACAGATATAGATGGTATAACGGGGAACTGTGGTCTAGCGTAACGGGGCCCAATCGTATGGGTGGTAAAACGAAAAACTGCCATTGGATCGATAGTATAGCGGGGAACTGTACGGGTGGTAGAACGGGGTCTTTGAAATATCGTCTAACACAGACTACTAAGTATGAAATGTGGAGTACTAGAGCAGCGCACTGGGAACTGTAGAAGTGGTATAATGGGAAACCTGAAGTATGATCTAACGGAGACTAGTCGACTACTACTAGTAGTATGAAATGTAAGGTATTATAGTAGCGCAGTGAGAAGCTCTACAAGTGGTACAACGGGGACTCTCAAATGTGGCGTGCTAGCGCAGTCGGAAGCTGTATAAGTGGCACAACGGGGACTCTGTGTAAGAATACGAGTGAACGTTGATTGTATTGCTATCTAAGGTAGTGACTACGGCCTATATACCCCAGGGATGCCGTGGCGTCAACCCCCGGCCCTGGAAGGTGGCACTCGGCCACTGGGACGACGGAACGCCTACAGGCTATCGGATCGAATTCCAACACTCTGAAATATAGAGTAATAACACAGTGGAGAACTGTACGAAGTGGCACAATGGGGAACTGTAAGAAGTGGTACAATCAGGAACTGTAAGAAGTGGTGCAATGGGGAACTGTATGAAGTGGCGCAATGGGGATCTGTAAGAAGTGGTGCAATGGGGATCTGTAAGAGGTGGTGCAATGGGGAACTGTACGGAGTGGTACAATGGGGAACTGTACGAAGCCCGGAGTGGTACAATGGGGAACTGTACGGAGTGGTACAATGGGGAACTGTACGAAGCCCGGAGTGGTACAATGGGGAACTTGAACTGTAAGAAGTGGTGCAATGGGGAACTGTAGGAAGTGGTACAATGGGGAACTGTAAGAAGTGGCGCAATGGGGAACTGTAAGAAGTGGTACAATGGGGAACTGTAAGAAGTGGTGCAATGGGGATCTGTAAGAGGTGGTGCAATGGGGATCTGTAAGAGGTGGTGCAATGGGGAACTGTACGGAGTGGTACAATGGGGAACTGTACGAAGTGGCGCAATGGGGAACTGTAAGAAGTGGCGAAATGGGGAACTGTAAGAAGTAGTGCAATGGGGAACTGTAAGAAGTGGTACAATGGGGAACTCTAAGAAGTAGCGCAATGGGGAACTGTAAGAAGTGGTACAATGGGGAATCCAAAATATGATCTAACAGAGACTATGAATGTGTGATACCAGCTTAGTGGAAAACTGTACGAGTGGTCTAACGGCGACTCTGAAATGTGGTCTAACGGGGATTCTGAAATATGGTCAAACGGGGATTCTGAAATAATGGTCGAACGGGATTCTGAAATATGGTCCAGCGGGGCGGCCGCCGAAATTTGAGCTACTTGGGCTTAAGCAGGAAACTGTTCGGTTGTTATAATGAGAAACTGCATAGATTAAGTACTAGTAGTAGTATAATGGGGAATCTTGTACAGATGGTATAAGGGGGAACGAACTGTCACCCTAAGTAGCGTAACGGGCAACTGTAAACGTGTGTACTTCTTATGTAGTATAACGGGGAACTGTATTGGTGCAGATAGTATATAGAGCGTGTACGGATGTTATACTAACAAGGATCTATGGTCTAATTAAGTAGCATAGCTTCACGGGGAACCATACAGAAAATATAATGGGGATCCATGGTATATACTTACTTATAGCATAGCTATATAGCGGGGAACAGGACAAAAGGTGCACGTAATGGGGATCGGAATTGCAATATTGCTCCACGTTTCCGGTTGAGACCAAGTATGTAAAAAAGCGCTGACGTGTTCTCAGCTTTTCCACGGAAGTAACGTAGTTGCCCGATTACTCAAGGACAGCATTATGCTTTCTGACTCGGAATCGAATGTCAACAACACAGACCTACTTCTTCCTTACAATACACCTTACCTTTCACTTAGAGTTAGTCATCATTCTGAAACCTCTTGACCGCAATACTCATCCTAACTGTTCTAGATGTCTCCAGACCGCAAGCATAAGTTCGACGTCGTCGTCTCCAACGATGATCCTGCAAGCAGTGACAATTGTCGCAAGTTGCATACAGCTACAAATAAGGATGGTGCAAGCCAGCCACCATTCAACCCGATTCCCCTGGAATTCAAGTCTTCTCTGAAGTTCATGGAACGAGGGAAAGCTCGACTGAGAGCAGAAGATGGTGCTGAATACAATGACTCTCGAGCTCGGCTTAGACGGGCTGTAGCTAGGGAGGTTAGACTGGCTAGACTGGCTAGACAGTACTGGCGCAGACTCGATTCTCTTGAGAAGCCTGCTTTGCTACAGCAGGAAGGTCCACATGCCAGTGGATCAAATGGGATCAGGGATAGGCCATATGACTTTGGTCGTTCAGCTTCAGAGGAGCCAGACGAGGCCTATGACCTTGGTCGTTCAGCGTCACCGGAATGGTGTATTGCGGAGCCTCTACTAGCTGTACCGGAACCTAGTTTCAACCCGGATACTTGGCTCATAGACGACCTCGCAGAGAGTATTGCTGCCCGGAAACCGAATGGGGAACGCCCATACTATGAAAATGATGCAGGGTTGGAGAACCCAAGTTCATCGTCGAATTGGCCCGGGGAAGGCAGACATGATTGGAATGGACCGGGTGGAGGTGCAAGTGCTGGTTGTTCTGCTATGGGAGGTGTCGGCATGGTTGTTCCATCGATTTTCGCGGGTGGGCGTTAGTGAGTACGAGTTCGTAAGCTGATGCTTTCAAGGGGAGGTTTGACTGGAATTATTTACGTGTAACTTGTAGCCGCATGTTGTACTCTCAGCAATGTAAGACTTGATCTGTGTAAATTATAAGAACTTTGCCCTCTGTCTGGTTACCAATGCAATGCCAATCCGAGTCTCCCCCTGGTAGCAATATCCATAAGTACTTAGTGTTCCTACTACTCTTTCTATCCCGATCACACGCCAACACCCGTACCCGAGCTTATTCTTAAGAAGCCCCACCCTTTCGAGATACCTCTCAAGGCCACCACCACCGAGGCGAGGCTCCTAAGAAACCGTAACAATTTCTTTAGGATCCTACAACACCCAATCAATCAAGCCAATGGACATACCCATCATTACCTCAAAGGCTCAACTCATCCACTTCAACTCAAAGTCCACCGCATTCACCAGCCAAACTAGCCCACAAAATCCCGCACACCAACATGCCCCGGGCCCACACTCTTCACCCCAGCAAGGCCCCGCCACAAAAGCACAAAAGATGGACTCCCTACAATCCCGGGCCGTACTGGCCCCAAGCCCATTCAAGTTCTGATGCCTCATCAACATCCATTTCCGAGGCATCAGACGATTCCGAGCCTCTAAACCCTCTGGTACCAGTCGCGGCACACTATTCAGATGATGAGTGCGAACTGGCTAGACTCCAGGAGTCGACGGCCTGGGATATCCTTATAAACTCTCCCAATGAGGTATCATATTGTGCCTTCGAAAGACGGTTCTCCATCCAAGAGTGGAGGGATTTCGTTCGGATCCAGGAGATTTTGCGGGACCGGACTGACCTGAGTGATTCGGACGATGCAGATGATTATCTGATAGAGAAAAAGTTGGCCAAATCGGACGAGTATATGGTCGATGATGAAATGGCTGACTTGGAAGAGGATAAGGCATACCTCGCCGACGATGATGAGACGCTTGAATTTGCGGGCGACGAGATGTCAAGTGAGGAGGAGGAGGAGGAGGAGGAGGAGGATGGGGTCTGGCGGTTGGAAGGCGGTCGGCTTGTCGAGGTTGCGATGCCGATACATCAGATTGGATCTGGCACAATGTTAGGGAAGAAGAGACGTTAGCAGTGGTAATGTACTGGAAAGAAGATGTGCAGCAGGACGGCTGAGACAGATACAACAGAACAGAAGTATCTAAGATACTCGGAATAAAAAATAAGATTCGTACAAACGTAACAAGTAAGCTAAGCATGAGGTGTTAACAATCCGTCGTATTTCCCATATCCATCCATAAGAATACAAAAAAGAAGACACAAACCGCCTCATAAAGATGCCCCCATAAGCCGAAGAAATACAGTGCACAACAGACAACTCCCTACCCAACACATAGAAAACATTATCCCACCCCCCACTCCCCACTCCGCCAATCATCCCTCTAATACTCCTCCACAACCCTCGACCTCCCCTGCCTCCTCCCAACCGCAAAGCTCTCCCTCGTGGGCTTCTTGAACGTCTCCCTCTTGACCATCTCAATCTCATTGGGCAGGGCCACAATGACATTCTTATCGCTGCCAAACTTGAAGTTATCCGCCTTGACCTCATCCTGGTAGCGCTTGATGGTGTAAGGATCCTTCTGGGCCCTCTGCACCTTCTTGAGGTTCCAGGTGACGACGAACGGGCCAGTACTCGTGACGATGGTCGTCTCGGCAGCGTCCAGACCAGTGTTGAATTTGGCGACGGTGAAGGAGAGGGGTTGCTTGGTCTCGTGCTGCATTTGGGCGACGTGGGATGGGTTGAGGCCGAGACGGCGAGGACGGGGCTTGGAGTCTTTGGCGAAGGATTTTTCAAAGCCGAGTTTGCCGGCGTTTTTGCCGTCTTTTTGTTCGGCGTCGATGAGGAGGAGGTAGGTTTTGCAGGTGGCGAGGATCCAGCGGCCGTCGGCGGAGACGTCGAGGCCGATGATGGGTTCACCGAGAGCCGGGATGTGGGTCTTTGCGTTGATACCGAGACGGTCAAAGAGGCGGATGTCACCCTTGTTTGAGGCGACGGCAATGTAACCCTTCTCGGTAGTTGCGGCGGCGGAGAAGTCGTTCTTCGAGACATATTGCTTGAGTTGGGAGTCGACGAGTTTCTGGCCGGCGAGACGAGGATCGATGCGGAAGAGAGCGTTGTTGGAGATACCGAGGAAGGTCTCTTCGCCGGTCATCTGGGCAAACTTGGAATCGGGAGTGAAGGTGTGGACAGGGATATCGTCATGAACCTTCCATTCGTCAACAACCTTACCGTACTCGAGATCCATTTTGTAGAGAGTGTGGGGATCGCCTTCGCGCTGCATAATCATGTTTGAGTCTTGCTGATGCAACATGACCTTGGTCGGGGCGAACTTAAGGCCTCCGGGGGTCTTGATCTTGTTGATCGTGGTAGCAAACTCAATCTTGTTGTTGGGCGTGTGCTTGAAGACACCAATCTTGTCTCCACGGACGACGAAAGAGCGGTCGTGCTTGTAACCAACGGCCAACTGACTGTTGACATCTCCATCTTCAGGCTGACCGGCAACATCATCGTACTCCTCGTCAGAGTCGTAGTGCTCGGATGTTCTATCGGCTTCCTCATCCTCCTCTTCTTCCTCCTCCTCTCCCTCCTCGGCATCCAGCATCTCGATATCCTCCTGGAAAGCTTCCAAGACGTAATCCCTATCCTGATCCTTGGCCTTGAGCCACTTGGTCTCATTCAGCTGTTCCCAGAGGGCACGCATGAGTCCTTCCTGGAATCTATCCAAGCTCTCGGTATCCTTGAATCTGAGCAACCACGAGTAGGCAATTCCATCCTCAGCAAAATAGTTGAAGATGAAGGAAAAGTACTCAAAGTTAAAGACCGGGTTGAGGTCGGCAATAACGGGGGTACCCAGCCAGCACTTTCCATCCTCCTTGTCTGAAATGTCCAACCAGTACGACCAGTGACCGATATCGCTGACGGTGGCGAGAACGGAGGGAGCCTTAAGCACAAAGGTACCGCTGTTAATGTCGTACAAGTGCAACTCTGCCTCTTCTTCGCAAAGGTCCTCTCCACTGCTTGGTCGTGCGACTGCCTTTGGGGCATCAGTCTGTGCAACAGCCTTTGTCTCGACCTTTGCATCGGCCTTTTCTTCCGACTTTACTTCCGACCTTGCCTCGGCGAATAACTGGGCGTCTGGTGAGTCTGAGTCGGGTTCGGAAGGCGTAGGCGATGGGAGCTCGAGTGGTTCTGGCTCCTTGAACTTTCTCGGTGTTCCAGATAGCTTCGTTCCAGATCCACTGCGGCTTGGAGACGAGATTGGCGAGAGGCCTGGCGAAGCTGGTGGAATAGGCGACTCTCTACAACAACGTTAGCCTGACATTCCTCCATTTCAACAACCTGCAGTAGCACGGGAAAACTTACTGGAAGCTAAACTCCTCCAACTCCTTTTCGCTAGCCTCGGTATGAGCCTTCCTGTACTTCCTCTCATACTGGCACTGGACCGCCACCAAGCTAAAGTTTGCAACCGTCGTCGAGTCGATGCTAGGATCCACAACAAACTCATACACATCTCCCGAATCACCACTCAGGTCCCTCCAGGCAAAGACACTTTCGCCCTCCTTGACCAAACTCCGGAACTTGATGCTCTCGTCTAGTAGAAAGATCTTCTCGTCCTTGAGGTCGTCGGCGTCTTCGGCATCGTCGATTAGCTGCTCTTCGCCTTCTTCGTAGGCGCGTTGGATCACGAGTTGGTAGTGGTAGGGAGTGCTGGTGCGGCGGATGCAGGCGACAGAGTCTTTGAAGCTGTAGTGGACGTTAGTTTGGTCTTCTCTCCAACATTTCAGGCTGGCAGCGGGCAAGAGGGCAGATGGGAAGGGGCTGGTTTAAAAGAGAAAGAGACCCATGTGGGTAGAACTTACATGCACTCGCTGTAGCCTTTGGGAGAGTCGGGGCGCACGATGTAGAGTTGGCCCTGGTCGATGCTAATAACATCTTGTTTGTTGCCGTCGCCGAAGAGGGCCTTCCCGAGATTGCGGAGCATAAACATCTTGAGGTCTGCTCTGACTTATCGGCGGGGTTGAGAAGGTGATGAGAGTGTCGAGTTGTTTGTAGTTGTGGTGAAGTAGATGATGTTGCGATGAGGTAGATGTTGTTGTGATGGATGAGCTGGTTTGGTTCGAAATTTGGGCGGTAAGAGGTGTTGTTCAGGTTTCGGAGTTGACTAGGTGGCCTTTTGTGACTGCAATGAACGAAACGACGGCCGTCTGTGAATGAATATGGCTGGCCTTCAGAGGTGATGCTTGTGGGCAGGGATTTTTTTCGTAAGGGTTCGTTGGATTGGTGGGGTGGAATAAGGTTTTGTGGCTGCTCGATGCTCAGCTCTCTTTCTTCGTGTTTTGTCTCAAGTTGTGAGGGGTCCAAATAATAGCCGCGTTGCTACGAGGCAACGTCATTCCCCTTGTTATTGTCACGTGGATTAGAAACCAGAATTGGGAAGTAAATCAAGGAACGGTGCCTCAGCCTTGTGAGATCGTCTGGGGATCATCCTTTGGACCCTGCTTCAAGAGAGTGCTGATCGTAGAAAGAGTGCCTTTCAGTTTGGAACTATACTACAAATCCGCGACGCTGAAAAAGAACCCTGAACGCCTATTCCCAAGCATGCAAACGACCTGTAATGGTATCATATCCACCACATCCCTATCCAGTTCCCAAGGATTCAACCCCCCAGCACTCCATAGAAATAGCCCAGCTTCCTAAATGTAATGAAGGTCGACTCAGTAGATCTCCCGATCAACCTTCCTCCTAACCAACCCACTATCCCCCGACGCACTCGCAAACGCCAGCACCTTCAAGCACCTATTGCCTCGGATCTCCTTGTCTTCAGCAGGAACAACGACATTGACCTTGCTAACCTTCAAGCTCCAGTTCCCATCAAGACACTTGTAGTTCTCCATGTAACCCTGTGATCCTCGTCAGCATCCTTAACGTACACAGCGAGAAGTAGGCGAAAGACGAGCGGAAAACTCGACAAAACCCAAAGGTTGAGAGATCCCGGAGTGAAGAGGATGGCAAACACGTACTGTAAGCCTGGCGTTCTTAGAATTGACTTTCGCATCGTCGATTCCCTGCTTGCTAGCAACATCGTAGTTGTAAAGAATCCTATTCGCGAGTTCCGGAGTCATTCGCCCAGAGGAGATCCAGTCGTCGAGGGTATCGATGAGAGCCATTCCAATACTGTTTCGCGCGTTGACATCAGCGCTCGCTCGCTCGTTTGGTCGTCGCTTCTTCCCGCAAAAAGTCGCTTATCGCTTATCGCCGCCCCAAGCCAGATAGGGAAGGAACTGACGACGTACCTGGTTTGGCGGAAGATGTCGCTTGTGCTGTCGTACGCTCGAGGTGGCCTTTCTTTGCCTTTGCGGGCATGGAATTCGGGTTCCATTATGAGCTGCGGTGGGTAGGTATGTTTTCTGCAGGTTTCTCTGGAAACCCACTAGGTGGGGCCGGCCTCTTATAACGTTTTCCTTTGTTCTGCAAAATCTTCCGAAAAGAATTCAGTGGAAACAACAGAGACAAACAAACAACAGCTCCAAAAACATCGCAATGGATTGAACGGATACCGAATACTGGTTTGCAGTTAGTGCACGATCTGACAGCTGATGAATCTTACAGAACCATGAAGTTGACCAATTCTGTTTTGTGCTTTGTAAGTAGGCGAGTCAAAGAAAACGACGTGCAAACTGAAGCAGAATTGAGTGCAGAAAGGGCTCGGCGGCCACGTTAATTACAATGACAACTAAAGGAGTGTATCTACTGATAAATGAGATGAATGAAAAGAAGGATTAAATACAAGATATTCCGACGCCAGATTGAGTAAAAGGAAAACAATCAACCAGTGATGATGATGCAAAATAAGAGCAGGCATGACCGATGGAATCCATAGCCACCAGTTCCAAGCGGAATCATATTCCACCCAAGGAATGAACGGTGCTCCAAATTTAAATGAACAAGCCTTAGAACCATCCGCCCTGGTTCCCTCCAAGCCCATCATTCTCATGGTCCCTTGTCCATCTCCTCACTTCCTTGAAGCTCTCCTCTCTTTCTAGCTCTATCCTCTGCTCAGGAGACAGATAACCTCCTCTCTCTTCCGAAAACCTTTCCTGACGACCTAACCCTCTCTCCAAGTCTTCATTGCCTCTATCAAACATGATAGGTAGAGTCCCTGTTGTCATCGTTGTCATCGTAGTCATCACACTCGGTGTTCTCGGGCTCCTTCCCTCTTCCCGGACCAACTCGCTTCCAAGCGTCCGAGAATCTCCGCTATCCCTCCTCTGTGGAGGGATAACAGGCGAGATTATCGGCAGAACTACCCTCCTCTCTTGCGGCCTCTCACTGGTTTCGGGTGCAGAAATATTCCGTACATGTGTCCCATACACTCTCCTTGCAGTCTGTGCCGTTGCCCCTCCAGTCGTGCTTGAGCGGGGAAGTATAACTCTTGGTACAAGTAAGCCGGTTTGCGAGTTTGTTGAGCCTACAGTCGAGGCAGAGTCGGTGCGGTTATGACTATACTGGGGTGCGTAAATCTGCCGAGGCGGTAGTGGCGGTCTTGCCGATGGTCCTGGAGCCGATGCTGCTGACCGAGCAGTTCGGAGTGACGAAGGTGATGAAGGAAGTCCCACTGGAGAAACGGGGCCGAAAAAGTGGCGAGGCGTGTCGACAAAAGAAAAAGGTGACGGTTCGACGGAGACTTGGGTCATTACTGACACGGGTGACAACATTTGGGACTTGTCTGGATATGAAGTCGTGGCTACGAGAGTCCGGCCAGACATGGGGACCTCGATGGGGTCATCATCGACTGGAGAATCGTTGGAGACGGAGCCTGTGGTGTTAGTAAAGGCGCCGTTGTAGCGGACGAGTCGATTGGTCTCTATGGGTGTCGGGACCGGTCGGCGAGGCGTTTGTGGAGTTGGATCGATGGTGATCCGAATTGTTGATTCGTTGGCCGTTGTTAGGTTGTATGGAAAGAGGTTTGGTTGGACGCGCTCTACCTGGGCTGGAGGTGGAGTTGGGATGTATGGGCGGTCTTTCTCCGGAAGTGGTGGCGGTTGGGAATCTGTATGATGTGTTGAGTAGCGACTGCGGACTTTGATCGTGACTTTGGCGAGGTTGGCACGGATGTAGAGCGATACGGTTGAGACCCAAATGCCGGATACATTTAGGAAGACCGATGCAATAAAGACTGGTACGGCGGGAAAGCTGGTAGCTGACGATGTTGCGAAGAATGGAACTATAAAGACCTACAGATGTTAGCGTGATGTGCCGGACACTCAATAAAATAATCATACCCATTGAATGATTGTACAGAGAGAATAGTACACTGTCTTTGAAGCCGACGTTCTCTCTTTTTCGGAAACTTCCGGATCTTTAAAAAGATGCATGCAGATGAGCATAATGAGAAAGCCCATTACTGGAAGCATTATCGATATCAGACCAATTCCGCCAGAGGAAAACTGATTGAGATAAGACATGAGCTGGCCATTGCAGAATTCGTCTTCCGATGTCTGCATAGTCCGCGTAGGGGCCCATACTACTATCAGGAGGACAAAGACCACGGCGAAGCAGACCGGCACAGCATATCGTCCACGAGGCTTCAGTCGAGGCGTGGAGATGGCTCGGATCATGCATTCCATAAGAAATACCAGAGTTATGAAAGGAGTTATCCAAATTGCTGTGACACTTGTTAGAAGGCTCGCCAAGGAACGTGTTAACTCCCACGTACCTGCCCATGCAACCTCCGATGCGTAGTTACAGTCTGTCGGTGCTCCACCATCCAGTGCTCTAACCACAACCCACAATAGCATGATTCCTTGTACAATTGTTCCAAACGACAGGCTGACAGGGAAAACGTCATCCGTCTCAAAGGGCCTCTGACGTGCCAACCAGTACCACCAGCACTTGCAAAACACAGGACGCGGCCATGTGAGGTCGCCGTTGTAGGTGAATGAGCCTATCCGCCTTCGATCCTTTCTTGTATAGAATAGAGTCCGCACTATCATGAAGAAGGCGCAGGATATGTTGACCACTATGAGAACCAGGACTGCAATTCGAAGCTGTGCCCTTGCTGGCTTTTCCTCCTCCGGTATTTCGCTGATGAGCTGTGCTATCGAGCTATCGGTTCCGTTGATTCCAGACATGGTGAATTGTGGGCGATGGGCTGTAAAAGAGATAATAAGAAGTGAAGAAGTAGCAATTAGTAGAGTAAGGTTGAAGAGAAGAATTAAATGTCGCCCAGCGCAAAATACCAAAAAGTCCAATGAAGAAGAGAATGGGCTCGATCCGCAAGCAGAGAACCTCGAAGGAAGTGCAAAGTTGTACTGAAGGTGCAGTCGAAAACTTCCTCAATGCCAGGGATGGGCCATGCTCCGTCTTTATTGTTCTGATAATGGCCGAGCGGGATTCTGCCGATACTGCACAGGCTTCTAGCTCCGGGTCAAATATATCCAGATGTCTCAGAGACGAACGACTGGGTGCAAGTTTTTGATGAGCGGTGTCCGGATGGCAGATGTAGATCCCAAGCTTGAGCCAGCATGCTGCAAGTGTGTTGGGGCTTCCAAAGAGACTGCCCATTCGATGGCCTCGATATTTTCCTTTCCACCCGAAACGATAACTGTACTGTGAACGAAAGTTCACGAGCTTTCAGATGTTTGCGATCTAGATCACCACCGTGAATCTCTCAGTGTTGATCCATTTTTAGCAAAATCTCAACACTGTTGAACGTGAAAACTCCGACATTCGCACTTTGGTAGCGGTCCCTGTCCGTATCGCAAGCCGGAAGAGCTGAAACACAGACGATGGCAATGTTTTGCGTCGGTGATAAAACGGCCAACTGTTTCGAAACCACCGCCTGTGATGAGTTCGGGCAGTTTCTGCCTAAACATTCGTCACGGTGCAAGTTCGGAGTCGAAGAATTCCCAGAGGCAGCTCGCTTTCCTCTGGGCTTGCCAGGTTGACGACGTCAACGGTTTGTTGAGAGCGATTGTCGACAAGCGAAGCATCGACGAGTTCGTGACCGCAAGACAGAAGCATCGCAACTATGGCAGCTCAAGCATTGTGTTGTTTCTTCCGAATTATCCGGCGAATCCTGATGCCTCTCGTTGTTGAGTGGGACTGTTTTGACGTTGACATGAAACGCAGGGGATTTTGTGCTCAGGAACGTGTGCTGCATCTGATGTCTGTGCGGAAACTGGTGCCTTTATTTTGGGGAAAGAGACTAGAGTTGAATATGAAAACCGTGAAGTCTGGCCAAACTGTTAGTCAAGCCAAGAAAGCTCCTGCGAGACCTTCACATGAGTGTGTCGTTGTTTTCTTTCGAGGTGTTTCCAAGCGAGTTGGTCGAGGAGGATGGACTGGATTGAAGGTTCACAAGGAGTTTGGGCGGAGTTGGCCGGGTTAACCAAAGTGTTTGAGTTGAAACTGTCTTGGCAAATGTTTAGTCGTGCGGCTCAACACCCACTGCTCTTTTCGTTCCCACTCTTACTTTTCCTCCTATGTACTAACAGAAGGCCATGAGAGCAGACTAATTCTCCAACGGCGGGACGTAGAGATCCATAGTAAGTCTTTTGAGGTCGGTCGCTATACTCACAGCTTCGAAGCCACCTCTCTTTGGGGAACCATCAATGCGATTAGGAGGATGCACAAAATCAACAATCGTGTCAAACACCGAACCGTTTGTCTAGCCGCACCGCGCCGTCTTCCGAATCAATGACAGCACCTAAACTTCGATGACCTATACGTAATACTCCGAATCATCATATACAGGCACAACTCTACAAGCTCGGTCGGCTATGGTACTTTCAACTCCAGGGATCCCCTCAGTTCTTACGGTCGAGATTCACAATGCGCCCAATCACAGCCAGTCTCTCGTTCTTCAGACAGCCTCTCTGCGGACTGTCCAGCAATCTCGCACTCCGGCATGTTTTGCAACCCCACAGTTTATCGGTTCACCGTATTTTGCGAGTTCACTACAACGCCCCCGGAAGCGGTTCAAAGGAACCTCCGGTACTTCATGGCGAGATTGAGTACCCCAGTGATTCGGCGGTAGGTTCTCCCTGAATCTATAAATTTACCAAGTGGTCAAGGGCTAATTGGTACCAATAGTTGCAAGCCAATATTGCAAATCTTCGTCGATCACTCGCTCGCATAGAAGCATCGACCTCGAGCTTGGAATCCGAGTACACACCACTTTCGACTCGCAAAGCCGTCTCGGATCTTGAACAACACACGAAGGAAGCCCAGCTGGCTTTGTTCCACATTGAACGGGAGTCAAGCGCTATTTGTAGACAGAGGGACATTCTTGAGCATGAGAAGAACAGGGACAAGCTCGGCAACAGTGTGGACAAGCAAGCGAGGATGACAATGTCACTTGTCACATGGTTCTTTGTTGTAAGCCTCGCAATCATGTTCCTAGATGAAGTGATCGAGTTGTATGAGGTCTTCACTGGGAAGGATCCGGAGAAGAGGCGAGTTAGAAGGGTAGTGATTGAGCCTGGTGACCATCGATATGATCGGGGGGATCACTACTCAGATTTGTGGAGATGGTTTCTAGAAGAGTAAATAGACTCTCAGGGCTGTTCAGTAAACATCTTATGACCTTCAAATCATGCCCCGCCCATCTGTGATCTCATCCTCCCGCTCGTGTCTCACGAAATGCTCGATTACTACCACAAGAAGCCTAGATTCGCTTACTAACCAGCCCTACATCACCTCTGCCAAGGCCATCTGCGCTAGCGTCGCAAAAGTGAAAATAATCGAGAACTCCAAAACAATTCCACAGCCAACATCTCGAGATCCATCTGTCCCCAAAACTCACCACCAAAGCCATGCCTCCAAAGCGGAAATTCAACGGCCCCTCAGGTCCATCTCACCACGGCGGCCACAACAACAATAACCGTCACAACAACCACCAAAACGGCCGAAACCCCAACTTCCAAGACAACAAGCGTCAGCGTCTCCCACCTCCACCTCCAAAAACACCCTCCGAACTCCTCCCACCACTCCTCCAGAAACTCACCACATCCCTCCACCGCTCCCTCAAACTCTCCCGCTCAATCGAACTCAAGAAGATCTCGCGCCGCATCCAAACCGCCGAAGAAACAAATGACGAAACGGCAAAGTCGAAACATGACAGCGAACGCACGACCCTTCTCGCCCTCGATCTCCGCATGACGGCCCGGAGATTAATGCAAGCCCGAATCAAGAAGGACCGATCGCTGAAAGAAAAGCTCGATGCGTTGGACGTCAAGGTACCCCATGAGGCTAGTGACGACACGATTGAGAAGGAGCAGGAGACCCTCGTTGCTAGACTGGGTGGTTACAAGGTCGTGAGGGAGAATCTTGGGAATGCGGTCGAGAAGGTGAGAGAGTGCCTTGGGATGGAGGAGACGCTGCAGGCGACCAACTCGGAGGCGGAGAGTGATAGCGAGGATGATGGATGGGCTGCTCGGAAGGCGGAGAAGGCGGCTGCTGAGAAGGCGGCGGAGAAGGAGAGGATGGATGCTGAGGATGAGGAGGAGGAGAGCGGTAGTGAGGACGAGGGTGAGTCTACAGTGGGTGAGGAGGATGCGTTAAGAGGAAAGATGGATGGCTTGATGGTGGATGATGATGAGGGAGAGGGCTGGGAGACAAACTCGGAGGGCGAGATGGTGAGGGTCACAAGGCGGGGTGAGGATATGGATGTGGATGAGCCAGAGACAGATGTCGAGGATGCCTGGGAGACAAATTCGGAGGGCGAGATGGTCCAGGTTAAGCCTACGAAGCTTGTATCGCGGAAATTCGAAGTCTCAGATTCGGAAACGGAACCCTCTAAGAAATCGAAGAAGGACAAGGAAAAGGACAAGGAAAAGGAGAAGAAGAAGGAGAAGGAGAAGAAGGAGGAGAAGCCAAAGAAGAAGCTTATTGCCGAAAAGCCGAAATCATCAACCTTCCTACCTTCCCTCATGCACGGTTACATCTCCGGCTCAGACTCAGACATCGAAGATATCGACGACCGAGAAAAGTCTCGCAAGAACCGAAGAGGCCAGAGAGCCCGTCGTGCCATCTGGGAGAAGAAATACGGTGAGAATGCCGAGTTCAAGAAGAAGATGCGGGCAAAGGGCATTTACATGGACGACAAAGGAAGGCGGATTGATCCCAGCCGTGCAGCATTCATCGACTCGACGGGAGGAAAGGGCCACATCAAGTCTGGTGGCAAGCCTGGATTCAAGTCAAAGGATGGTGGTAAGCCCTGGGCTGCTGATGCCAGTGCTGCTCCTCACAGGGTGGATGCTAAGCCTAAACCACCGAGGAAGAAGGACGATACGGGACCTATACATCCGTCGTGGGAGGCGGCAAAGAAGAAGAAGATGGAGGCTGCACCGGTTGCTTTCCAGGGAAAGAAGATTACTTTCGATTGATCGGACTGCTTAGGGAGTGGTATCGTGGGTTTATTTGTATGGTTTGTTTTATTGTATTTGGATAGAACTAGAGTAGATGGGTTGGAGTTAATGAGCGTTTGTTTAATCTCTTACTCTACTACATCCTCGATTGCCTCTTACGTTTACAACAACCCCATATCCTAGGAGAAGTCAGTCCTTCATAGTGCAGTGGGAACGACAGATGGTACGTTTGACCCGCCAATACCTCAGTTTGATGACTTGGGCCATGAAAATAAAGACAGTGCGGCAGGTTATGTTACGGAATCCGCCCCCCGTTTTAAAAATCGGGTTATAATCCTTCCATTCCCCACAGTTCAAGCTCCCGTCTATATCTGTGTCTTCTCTGTACCTCCACTTCACCGGATCTGCTATACAAAACACTTGAATATCGTACTCGGCGATAAATCCCTTCAATCGATCAACTGAAATGTCGCCAGCAAAACGTAAACCGGCGCACATTAAGTACTAAGCACAGTTCAGTTAGGAGTTTGGCCCATAGAACGTCCTACTCTCCTTTGCTCCGATAAATCTCTCTCATGGAGAGCTGCGGTAAATTGCTCTAGAATAGTAGATGGGTAGTATAACTTTTGCTCATGCTCATCATGGAGCAAGGAATGAAACGAGGACTGGCACTGCATTCATTGCAAAGTGGGTGTTTTTTGATTTTGGGGAAGAACCGCAAGGCTATTTGTCCCGAGGGACAACAATGGACCACGGGTTTGGCTCCTGAGAGAGAAGCGAATGACCAATTTTCAAGAGTTGCGAAAAACACGAAACTTAGGTCCACTTCGGGGACACTGGGAATGAGACTCGGAGCACCAATATAACTATTCATAAAGCAATGCCCACAAATTTACTGAATACTAGGAGTAAGTACTTACAGACAGCAAAAGAGTTCAGCCCATAGTATGTCCTACTCTCTGCCGGTACACGTCACAAGGGCTTTTGTCACGGGAGGTTTCTCAGAATCGCCAATTTCGAATGCTTAGCACTCGAAGAATTCTGATGGGTTCGCCTCACCTGGCGAGCTTTGACCCCAGTCGCGAGGAAATCCCACTCTAAGAGTGGGAAAGAGTGCCGGCACAGTTAAGACAAGGACTTTAGTCTTGGAGGGTGATGGATGACCTATAAATGTTGATCGCACTATGGATCGAACGAGGAATCTCCTTCTTTGGGTTCACCCAACCCGGCAGACGTTTAGCCACGCTGCTAGGCAAGCCCCGAAGGGCACAGAAAGGACATTGGTTGTCAATTTATATGCGCGAAACCGAGGACGTGAGCTGCAGGCTGTCGGAAAGAGCCATCCATATTATTACCGTTGGCACTCGTTCAAACTTGGTCCCTCATCGCAACCAAAGCTAAACAATCCCAAAAAGAGTTCGGCCCATATGTCCTACATCTCCACCAATTACGTTGACAAGGAAGTAATATTTCTGCCACCGTAGGGTTTTGTCGGAATTGCAGATCAAAGCAACACATGCTTGAACTGGGAATTCTGTCAGGTTCGCCCCACCTGGCGGGTTGTAAACCTACCCGCAAGGTAAACCTCCGGTGGACTCAAACCACATAGGACTCTCCACCAAACTTGAACTTCACCATCTTCGCCGTTTGCCCCGAAGGGCAAACATTCATCCCAGCTAGAATTTCAACATGCCTCTTTGAAATATATAGCGGGACAGCAGGGCGAAAGCACCTCCGGACTCCTTGTCCTCTGTTCAATTGAAGGAACGCGTACACCGACTATCAAAGATAGAATCAGTCAGTCTAACGACTACCACTAAAGAGCAAACAAACTCTCCAAAAAGTTGAATCGAACAAACCACAAAAGAAGTTCAGCCCATTCGTCCTACATCTTCCGCGAGACGAATCTCGACTTTTATCGGCCCCCCTTCACCCCCTCTCCTTCCCGTCCACCTCTCATCTTCCCTCTTTTTCCCCGGTCGGCACTCCCATCTCCTCCCTTTATCCCCAGTCGGCACTCCCCATCTCCTCCTTCCCCTCGTCTATACCGCT